>CAUYRH010074639.1:0-19722 GCA_963574655.1 Perodicticus potto
ATTGCATCCTCATCTATAAGTGAAACATGTTTGTAATTTCTCTTTACAACAATATATTTTCTCTAATTTCAATATCAGGTGTATCCTGATCATGTAGAATGATATTGAAATATTTCTTTTATTGTTTATAAGATATCTGGAAAAAAAAAAAAAAATTCAAACAGTACCAAAAAATGCAAAAAAAAAACCTGAATGTCAGTTGCATATGGCACAAAGAGGCATTGTCAGTATTATCTTCATACTTCAGGAAATCTAAATTTCACAAGAATACTGTTTTTCAGCATTTTTCTATTTGTAGTTAACATGTAAATGTTTTTATAATTAAAGAACTGTTGAAAGTGTTATTATTATAATGATATGAGTACATATGCTGTAGTTAACTCGCACTTTTTTTCTCTGTATAAGGGCACATAGTAAATAAAAAAAAAAAAAGAAGTATTTTCAATAGCAACAACATACAAAATATCCAAAAATACCTTAAATTATTCTTATGGTAAATATTATAAAGTTGCATTGGGAGATATTATGTCATTAAATATGAAATGTCCAATTTCAAATCAAAAGTGTAGTTTATTATATCTCAAATTTGAATCAGGACAATTAGTATACAGATTGACACAGTTTTGCTATCTTTTTTTTTGTTGTTTTCTTTTTAGAGACAGAGACTCACTCTGTCACCCTTGGTAGAGTGCCGTGGCGTCACAGCTCACAGCAACCTCCAGCTCTTGGGTTTAGGTGATTCTCTTGCCTCAGCCTCCCAAGTAGCTGGGACTAAAGGCGCCCCACCACAAGGCCTGGCTATTTTTTTGTTGCAGTTTGGCTGGGGCTGGGTTTGAAACCGGCACCCTTGGTATATGGGGCAGGCGCCCTACTCACTGAGCCACAGGTGCCACCCAACACAGTTTTGCCATCTTAATGGGTAACTCATTGGTGATAACAGAAGCAGCCTGGGGAGTGAATGATGTTGAAATCTTGAAAGGAATTTCCACAGTTTATTGAGAATTAAATAGTTTTCCTTGCAAGAAGTGGTCCAAAGCCTAGAAGAAATGGTACTCAACTGGTGCAAGTTCTGGTGAATACGGTGAATGACAGAGAGTTTTCAAGTCCAGTCTCTGAGGTCTGAACCGTGTACTTTGTGTGACAGACAGTCGAGTGATATCTTGCAAGACGATTGTCCTGTCTCTATTAACCAATCTCAGCTGCTTAAGCACCCTCATCATTTCATCCAATTTGTTGCAGTAGACTTCCACTATAACCAACTGGCCGGGTTTCATGAAGCTACAGCGGATAATACCAGCTCTGGCCCACCATACAGACACCGTTAGCTCTTTTTGATGAATATTTGATTTTCATCCATGTTTTAGCACTTCATCTTTATCCAGCCATTGTGCTGAATGCTTGAAATTGTCCAAACACTTTTCCATCACATGTAACAATACAGTGTAGAAATAGTTCAACTTTATAAGTATGTCCCGGCAGCAAAGAATGGCAAGCTTTCAGACAATTTCTCTCTGTTGCTTATTTAATTCAATTGGTACCCATCTGTCTGGCCTCCTTATCTTGACAATTTGTTTGTTGGAATAGTAACATCAAACCATGCTACTTCACATGTGGGTTGAGATGGATTCACATACACTACAGTTTTCAAGTCACCATTATCCACCTTAGTTTCAGATTACCCACATGGGTCATTTTTAAGACTAAAATAACCAGAATGGAGTTTCTCAAACCGTGGATGTACTGTGCATTCATTAGCCACATCCTTCCCAAATACTTTGTTGATATTTTGACCTGTCTGTGCAGCATCGATTCCACCACAAAACTCATCTTTGAAAATAGCATAAATTTTTTATTTATCCATGGTTTCCCCAAAAATGCTCTAAAAAATTGAAAAGATAATCAGAAGTCAAAACATGTGGTTGAATGTTTGAAATAATGAGGATGCACCTTTACAATAAAAATAAAATGAAAAGACATAAACAGAAGTTTTTTGAAAGAAAATAGAAAAATGACCACCAAACGTATAAAAACATATTCAACATCACTTATCACGCAAAGCAAATTGAAAGGATAATAAGATACTACATTACCCCTATCAGACTAGGCATTATTAAAAAGCCAAAAAGCAGTAGGGCTGGTGTGGAAGCAGAGAGAAAGGAACTCTTATACACTGCTGTTAAGACAGTGCAAATTAGGACAATCTCTGTGGAACAGTATGGAGATTTATTTAAAAAATGGAAAGTAGACTTAGTATTAAATCCAGCAATCTCACTGCTCTGTATCTATCCAAAGGAAAAGACACCTGCAGTCAGATGTTTATTATAGCATAATTCACAATTGCAAAGATGTGGAATAAACCTAAGTGCCCATCAGTTTATAAGTGGATAAAGAAAGTGTGGTGTATATATACCATGGAGTATTACTCAGCTATAAAAAATGTTGAAATACTGTATTTTACAGTAAAAAAAATGGGTGGAATTAGAGACCATCATTCTAAGTGAGGCATCTCAGGAATGGAAAAGCAAACGCAGTGCGTACTCTTTAATAATTGGGAGCTAAGCCAAGGGTAGACATGGGCAGAAAGAGATGTAAGGGGCAGGGTAAAACCTTACTTGTGGGGTACAATGAAAATTATTGTGGTGATGAGCACCCTAAAAGCCCCGACTTATGCATTATACAAAGTATCCGTGTAACAAAGACATTTGTGCCCCCTAATATTTTAAAATTTCTTTTAAAAAGAATACTTTATCTAGCATAGCTTTTTGTGCTGTAGAGGCTGAACAGCTAAAAATAAACCAGCCCACATCCTCCTTAACATAAAATAAAAATAAAAAAGCTTTTATTTCATCCCTGCAGAGAGAGGCTCACAAATACAAGGAAATTAATCTGTATTATTTACTCTTGAGTTTATATTTTTATAAAAATTATGTGAAATGAACTGGAAAAAAAAACTTGGATTTAAATGGCATTTAATGTAATCATTCTTGTGTTGTCAGTGTTGTAAACAAGCGCTCTTTCTTTTCTCTCTCTTTTATTTTCCACAGCATTTTCATCTTATGAGACCCAGACTGAATGAGGAAATATAGTTCAAACTGTGAAAGAAGTTTTAAAATTTAAAAAGTGGTACATGGCAAATCATAAAAGTTTAAAGTATGCTTCTGTAGAGTTTTAAACAGGTCCAGTCTTGGGGGTTTATAACTCTTTTTAAAATATCATTCAGAAACAGACAGATAACAACTGAGCAGAAGAGTGTGGATTTTGCGGTCAGACAGAGCTCGGTGTGAGTGAGTTCTGCCACTTACTGACTTTGTAACCTTCAGTAAGTTGCTTCATCTTTTTTGAACACAATTCTCTATCTCAGTCTCTCTAGACACACACACACAGCATAATGTAACATAATGCCTACCTATGACGTTATTATACAGATAAAAGAAAAGCGCATACATGAAAACTCCGTCTGCAGTCAGGCACGCATTGGTGCATTCAACAAGTGGGACTCCTCCCTCACAATTGGGTTTAAAACCCTGAAAGTTCACCCACTCACAGATATGGACTTAACTCACGTTTTGCTTTGGGTTTGATCCAAACCCGAAAGGAAATATCCAAATGTTTACATATTTGAAGGTACATGTGTGTTTCATCTGTCCCTCCAAAATACCTTTTCAGGTTGATAGGAATATTGGGGAATCAGTATGTGAGGGAGAGCCTGGTTACTGTGACTGGGGAAATCTGGGAGGTAGCGGATTGGTGGGATGTGAAAAGCAGATGTCAGAAGAGCTGAGTCAAGGAAGGGAACTTGAGAGAAAGGAAGATACATTTGCCTACCTCATCACTTTTTCTAGGGACAAAGCTGATGAAAAGTCACTGATTTTGGGAAGTGAATCCTTTCTTTGACCAGTAGACAGTTAATACAGAGAAGAATAGACTAGGGAGATTAGTTTTTCTAAATTCTCCAAGTGAAAAACAGTGATGAACCCTGAGTAGATGCTCAATGAAACACTCTGCGTAATTATTATTTAAATCATTAAGAGCCAAGAGAATGGAACCATGTGCTTTCATATTTTTCCCTAGAAACATTTTATAAAGATTTTTTGCAGTAGGCCACCGTTATCTAGTCACTTTCCAAAAAACTAAGAAGTACAGGGGCTAATTTTCTTGCCCAACGAGAACGGAAATTGATAATGAAAGGGGAATGAAAATCTAGATTTTATCCTGCACTTCCCCTATGGCCCTTGAAAATAACCCTAAAACCAGAGCTCAAAAAAGTGAAAAATTTCAAGTGGTTTTCCTGAAAAAGCACTGTGACTTCACTCAAATAATACTCAACTCCATTTAAAATATATCTGATTCGTCCAATCTAACCTCTTAAATTATAACACTGCATTTTTAAAAATCTTATTAAGTATAACAATCATCTTTGACTACTCTTACACTGGGAAAATTTCTCTCCTGCTGAGACATTAGCTAGTTAGTGGTTTTGATATAAAAGTATAGCAGTTCAAGCCATAAGGCTTTTTTGTGATTATTTATTCCATCACCCTTATTTCATACAGAGACAAGGAAACTGAGACCCACATATATGTGACCAGATTGAGAACACACAACTATCATGTTTCAGAGCTAAACTCCATCCATAAGTCTTCCGACTCTCAAGCCTCTGTTCTTTCCATGACAATCTGTCATTTTGGGGGTTGGAAAATATAAATCATTAACAATAATTTTTGAGACTCTAGGTGAGAGATTTAGAAATCATGAGAAATGGGCAGTGCCTGTGGCTTAAAGGAGTAGGGTACTGGCCCCATATGCTGAGGGTGGTGGGTTCAAACCCAGCCCTGGCCAAAACCTGCAAAAAAAAAAAAAAAATGAAGTCATGAGAAAAAGGAATGAGAATTTCATTGTCTATATAGACAAAGTACAAGCACACACACACACAAATATACATACATTCATTTGTGTGGCAATGGTGGAATAAGAATTCTGAAATCTGAATTTATTCTTTTAGTAGCCATGGGCATTGAGTCAGGTATTTAACCTTATTAATGTTTCTTTATTGATTAAAAGGGATTCTTTGCCTGACCCTTTTTAGTTTAGAACACAGAGAGGAAATGTTGAACTATTTCTTGAAAATTCTAAATTTTAAGCAAATATAAAGGATCATCATGTCTTCACACACAGTGATTATTGAGTGAGAGAAATGAGATGTATCACGCATTTATAACTGAAATATGGAACGAGATCTTCAAACTTACTTTCCTATGCTTGCTGAAGGATAAATAGGTAGCATATTTTATTCATTAAAGTAATTAACACCATTAGCTACAGGCTTAGCAGAAAAACTTACTTTTCCTTTTTGTCAAATGTTACGTAGACTGGTGGAAACATTTAGACTTAGAAATAGGATTCCCTGAGCCATAAAACAACTATCTGAAGGCATGATCACTAAGCCAGACAGAGAAATGGCAGAGGCACACTGGCTTTGAGTGGTATGAGCTCCTATTTATTCTGCATACCCCATCAACAGGAAATAGTCGCATGGTCCCAACATAATTGCAAATAAAGCTAGAAAAATGTGGGCGAGTACTTGGTGAGCATTATCTGTCTATGGGCCATCTATGGTCAATATACAGACATCAGTCTCTTTGTTCACTTTTGATGTCAAAATTTTATGAGATAAAGTCTGGTATCCAAGACCCTACAAAAGTAAATGATAAATGGATAAAATCACAAAATAATCATACTGGAGTAAACCCAAAAGAGAAAAATATTCTTAATACTGGCTTACTGGTTTCTGTCCCTTCAGCCACACACAAGACACATATGCTTAATTTTATCATTAACTGTGTATATCTATTTATCTACCTCTCTGTACACACACACATACACATATACACATACACACATACATACACAAACATGTGCATAGGTATATATGCATGCATATATATGTGTGTGTGTGTGTGTGTGTATGTCTTTGTGTGCAGAGAAAGCCTTTACAGATTCTCTACTCTAGAATCTAAAAGACTCCCTGGTCTCAGAATGCCCACCTTCTGACATTTCCTCACATCATAATCCCTGAGCATGTTGTACTCTAACAACCTTGGACTTCTTTCTATTCCTTAATTATAAAAAGATTATTTCTATCTAAGGAACTTTATACTTCTTGATCAGTCTGCCTTGAATGCCCTTCACCCAGATCTTTGGTGGCTCCTTCTCATTCATTCAAACTTAGCCCAAATATTGACATCCTAATCTCAATTGTAATTTACTACTGCACCATGAATCATATCACCTTGTTTTATAGTCAATACAATTTGTTCAAATTAATGTATTTTTTCCTTATCATGTGATTATTTGTCTTAAAATTACCAATTCATTGCCAGTCTCAGGAGGAGATGGACTATACTTCATGGATCTTTTCATTTTCCCACAGTATTTAGCACATGATAAAAAGTCACTAAATAGTGTTGCACTAAACTTGTGAGCTAGATGACTATTTAATCAATTAGGCACTTAGTTCTGACCTTAGAGTTAAAAGGACACGAGAACACACACCAAGTTATGTAAAGTAGAAAAGGAAATGATAATCTTAAAGGAGGCAGTATCTCCTTTACGTGTTGATCAGTTTCCCTAACCTCTGTTTCAAATCTGTGAGTCACTGAATTACAATGGGGATTAGGATGCCAATATTTGGGCTAAGTTTGAATGAATGAGAAGGAGCCACCAAAGATCTGGGTGAAGGGCATTCAAGGCAGAGTGAATAAAAGAAGTATAAAAGTTCCTTAGACAGAAATAAACTTTTTATAATTAAGAAATAGAAGTCTAAGTTTGTTACAGTACAACATGCTCAGGGATTATGATGTGAGAAATATCAGAAGGCAGGCATTCTGAAATCAGAGAGTCATTTTTAGATTCTAGAATAGAAAACCTGTAAAGGCTTCCTCTGCACACAGACAAATGAGACAAATTCACCTTTGGCTAGAAGAATTCAAAGTGATTCTTAATCTAGCAACATAAAGTTATAAACTGCTAATGGTCCTTGACTCATTTGGAAAACTTGCTCAAGGAATTCAATTGAATTGCAGATATGAATCCAGGACACTGTACAGACAGCTAATGTGAGTCAGTATAAACTGTGGGGCTATTTTAGATCATTGAGGCTAATAATTGTCAGATAGAATTGGTATGAGGAAATGGAAAAAATAGAAATTAACGTTACAGAGCCGAAAAAGTCACCGACGAGACAAAGAAAAGAGACGAGAGTGTAAGTGTCTTTTTGGAAAGCAAACCTGTGAACTCATAATGAATGTAAGGATTTGTGTAAGGAAATGACTCGAAAATGGAGTTTTGTAGAAACAACATCTTTGCAGAGAGGAGATAAAAGGTGATCAAAATATAAAGATACACAGAGTATAATATTTAAAAACCAATCAGGTGATTGATACCTGTTGGCTATTAGTTCATTACTTAATTCAGAACAGATTAGCTCTTTTATAACCTCCAAAAAAATGTAATCATTCTGAATCCATCTTGATATAACCTACTTTATGTGATCACACCCCTATTTCATGTCTATGTATAATTGTACAGTAAGTTCTGTTAGCTTGTAGTCTAGTTTTTACAACACCAATGTAATCATACTCAATTCCTGGAGTTGCATTTTACCAAAAATTGGTCCTGAACATGTTTCATTAAGAATTTTTTTTAGTCTGTTCATAACTTTGAAGGAACCCATTCCCCATCGTATTTACTTATTTATTTATTTATTTTTATTTTGGATTAACCTGAGGGTACTTGCAGTTCTAAGGTGAAGTCCCAGGTACAGTTGAGGCCTTCCTCAGGAGCTGTGCCGTATTCCCTATCATTATACCCATTAGGTGGGAACTTACCAATCCCCTTGCTCCCCTTTCTCCCTTCTTAAATTACTGTCTTTTTCTCTCCTGTGGGTTTGCAGTTGTTGGTGTATTAGCTTCAACATAGTATTAAGTACACAGGATGCTTGCTTTTCCATTCCTGAGATATTTTACTTAGGAGAATGTCCTCCAAATCCATCCGGGTAAATACAAAGATGCAAAGTCTTGATCTTTTTATAGAATTATATATGTGATGAAATGTGACTGGAAATGAAAAATAGGACTCGTTTTCCGTGAAAACTCCTTGAATGCTTAGGGCAGTTTAAATAAACACTATTTAATGATGTCCCATGTCACTTCTGATGCCATTTGTCAGGGCCCTGGACTGGCCAGGTCTTGGACCCAGCTTAACTAGGTTCCGGACTCAGACCTCTAAGTTACCTTGCTCAGGTACAGTTTCTCTTAGGTGCCTGAGGGCTATCTACTTTAGCCGGAGAGAGAGAGAGAGTCTTAGAGAGAATAAAGCAGTCTTCTTAGAAAGATCTTAGTCTTTAGCAGAGCTTTGTAATCTTCAGCAGAAAGACGCTGTGCTGGCATTCTGCAGGCAGGAGAGGAGACAAAGTAAGCGAATCTGTGATAGAATGCGCATGCTTTTTGACTGCCTTCTCCTCCAGCCTAATGTAAGGTTGATCTCGTGCTTCTCAACACCACAGGTTTAGAGACTGCCAATTTACCACTGCTCTCATCGTGCAAGCTCTCATGCTTGGTAGGAGAGCTAATTCTCTCTCCATGCCCTTTCCACCAAGGTGTTCCATTATTGAGCTATACAGGTATTCCTTATAACTCTCACTCCCAGCCATAGGCTATATGGGCTGCAACATACTGACAACACTATTATCAAGTTAGCTATAGAAAAATAACAGTAAAAGATTAGTGAAAAAATGGAAAGGATTTGAAATCAGTATATCAAGTAGATGTCTGAAGTTCCATGTTCCTTGTAGCCCTATTCAAAATAGCCAAGTTATGAAGTCAACTTACATTACCAGTCAATAGAAAATTGGATTAGGGCGGTGCCTGTGGCACAAAGGGGTAGGGCACCAGCCCCATATACCAGAAGTGGCGGGTTCAAACCTGGCCCCGGCCAAAAAGTGGGGGGGGAAAAAAAAAAGAAAATGTGGTATATACACAATGGAATGTATTTAAGCCTTAAAAAGAAAGTTTTCATTTGTGATAACATGGATGGAATTGGAGAACTTTTATGCCAAGTGAAATAAACCAGGCAAAAAAAGGCAAATACCACATTTTCTCACATGGGTATAGAATCTGAAACAATCCAGCTCCTAGAAGCAGAGAGCAGAATGGCAGCTACAAAGGCCCAGGGGTGGGGGAATGAGGAGATGATATTCAAAAGACACAAAATCTCAGACAGGAGGAAGACATTTTTAAGATATTTTTTGAGATCTTTTTGCACTGCATGGTGGACATAGTTAATAATATAGTATTGTACATTGCAAAATTGCTAAGAGAATAAATTTCAAAGGTTCCCATCTTCCAAAAATAATAAATATTTGAGGTTATAAATATGCTAATTGGCTTGATTTAATTATCCCTTAGTGGGTTGATAAATCATAACATCACTTTGTAGCCCTTAGATATATACAGATATAATTTGTCAACTTACAATGAAAATATTTAATTATAATAATTACATAATCTATACAGATTCTGCACTCAAATTGTAAAAATAGGCTGAATTTCAACTAGCAGATATCAACTCAATCATATGTTCACTAGTTCAAAAGATTATAAGGGATGTGTTTCTTTTTAACACTAAAATAATATATATGAGACATAAATAAGTCATTAAAATTTATTTTCCCCTTACTTGATTTTTTTTAAAGACTAGTCCCACAGATTTAAATAAGAGATTTTCAGTTTCATTATTCTTATTTAACTTATTGATAAACTTCAAGGTTCAGAAGAACTGAGTGACTCAGCCCACTGATAAAAACCAAAGTTCTCCTGAATTCTCTCTAGTCTGATGTTCTTCCTTTGTGTCGAACTGTCTGTCCTATCTATCTGTAATCAATGTAATATTTTACAGCCTTATTTTAATTCTGAAATGGCTTTATGATGCAATTTTAAAAAGTACTAAGTCCATGGTTAATGTGGGGCATTTGGGGATGCACCTGCTGTTGGGAAATCTCTGTCTGTCAGACCTTTAAATCGACTTGGTCTTAACACCAAGACATTCACCATGGCTACTTGTGCTGCAAGCTGTGTCCCAAACTTATGGAGCATGGTGAAAACTACTAGAGCCAAGCCAATATTATTCCTTGGGAACCTATAATGAGCAACCTTTGTCTCTAAAGAGGCTGTCCAGTGAGAGGCAGTCTGAGCCTCTTTCAATTACATCCCTTCTTCCCTCCCTCTTTCCCAGGGGTCATTCATGCATCATAATCCGAATGTTTTCCTTGTCTATTCTCCCTCTCTCCTACTTCATCATTCACAGGCATCTTCCCCAGAAAATTGCTTAAACATATAAATCCAGTTTTGGTGTCTGTTTCTAGGAGGACCTGGACTGAAAGATGGTACTAAGGGTGGTGGAAGATAATAGGTGTTAAGTTGTATTCTGGAAACTTTTCACTCACTATCCTGCTGGCAAGGGGAGCCCTGTCTTGAGTGCACAGTAGGGCATGGCTATTCCCTTACACAAAGAGATAGTCCATTGCTGGAGATTTCACAACAGAAACAGTGCTTCAGCAGAGGAAAACACTCTTGCCAGTGAGATGATTCAGGCACTGAAAGACACTAGGAAAGTAATGTCTGCAAGGACAGTGGTATTGGCTATTTATTATTGCGTAGTATTGATGTCAGGCAGAAGAACAAAGGGAAACAGGGCCATTAACAAGAATCAAAGGCTACATGTGTTGAAAGAGGGCTTTTTTGCTTTACAAAATGGCCCTTATTTCCTGAAGTGGAGGTACAGAATGGAGTTGAGGAGAGACATGGAAGTGGTGGTTGGGGGGATCTTGGAACTTTCGAGACCACGTGAAAGGCTTAGCTAAGTCAGGATTGTTATGTCAAGATGGGTGTCTCAGTCCATTTTCTATTGTTATAGTAGAACACCTGAGACAGACTAATGAAAAGGAACAAAACTTATTTCCTTTGGGAGGCTGAGGCAAGAGAATCGCTTAAGCCCAAGAGTTTGAGGTTGCGGTGCGTTGTGATGCCACAGAACTCTACCGAGGGTGACATAATGAGACTCTGTCTCAAACAAATAAACAAACAAAAAATCCCCCTTATTTCCCACAGTTTTGGAGGGTTGAAGTCCAAGAACAAGGCCCTGGCAGGTTAGGTGTCTGACGACGGCCTCATCTTTACTTCCAAGATAGTATCTTGAATGGGGGCAGAGAAGGACCCCAAAATAAGTGGTAAGAGAGAGAAGATGGGGTAAAACTCACCCTTTCATAACAAACTTACTCCCACATTCATGGCATTAGTTTATTTATGAGGGCACAGTCCTCATGCACTGATCACCTCTTAAGGCCCTACTTCTTGATATTGTTATAATGGCAATTACATTTCATCACGAGTTTTTGAAGCAACAAACACTCAGGTCATAGCAGTGGATATTAGGGCATCTGGGCATATGCAGTTAGGTCTGTGGCTCCATAGGCCTTCTCCAAATGCTCAAGACTTGCAGAACAGACCCACTGATTCATGGGATCAGCTAGAATGTGAGAAGACATAATAGAAGCTCTTTCTCTTTCCTAAGGCATTATATTTTTGATATAGGATCTACTTCATTTATTTCCGTAGTAATCAGGCCAATGTCTATGATTAGTTACAATATAATTGGAAATATACAGAGCCTAATAATAAAGAAAAGAGATTGTATCTTGAATAATCTGCACTAATTAGCTGTCATGTTCCTATAAAAGCCATGGTGAAACCTCAAGGATTTGTTTTTGATCAAGGATCTAGAACATAAAATTGGACAAGTAAGGATTTATTGATTTGAAGAATGGTTATATTGGGATATGGGGTTTAGTAACCCAAAGAAGAACCCCAAGAGTCTGGATGATATATTAGTAGGGTGGCTCTTAAAATACTGTTAAAAGCATGGCTCATACTGAGAAAAACAGAAAAGCCTTAGTTTCTTTAGCACAGTGAAAAGGAAGGAAAAAAATGATTGAGGGAAGTGTGTCTATTGGTTTGATTATGTTACATTAGGTCAGAAAGCCCACGGGGATTATGTTTCACAAGAAGCCCCCAAACACCTCATATGCCAAAGTTATAAGGAGTGTGCTGATGAGAGGGCACCAGCATCTCCAAGTTGTTCTTCTGTGGCTCTCCTCTTCAGGTCACTGTTGACAGTGGGAAACAGTTACAGAGCGTGCTTGTTAATCAAATTCCAAAGAGGTGGAGGCCAGGAGGCTGAGCTTAAAGGATAGAAGCATGGGACCACATTATCTATCGTAGCAAGTAGAAAAGTCAGAGAGAGAACCAAGGGAGGGTGACCTGCCTGGAGTAGTGGAGATGGTGAATAGCCATCATGCTCTAGCAAGACTAGACAGAAGGCACAAGTAAGCCATATGGCTGGGTAGCACAGTGGCTCACTTTACCTTTTCACCATGGCAGCCCCATGTTTCTTCCCTTGCTATTTACAAAGAGAGTCTTGAGTAGAAACAGGAAGCTCCTGCTAAGTGCAAAGATGTATTGAGTCTTTAATTGGGTATAATCTAAAAATGGATAGTGATGGCTTTATAGTAATATTTGAAAATGGCCAATAAAAAAAAAAGAAAAAAAAGAGTAGCGAGGGGAAAATTTTCCCACTAAATGAAGCAGAAAATGGTTCACCTGTCCTTTCCACTTTCAAAAGAAAGTAGTTGGAGGAGAGAATGTAAGTGGATTCCTGAACTGGGGTCAATGGCCTCGTTAAATGTCAGTGGTTTTTAGGGAAAAGAATTAGAAGGTTGATGACAAGGAAATGTGGGTTATAGGAATGTGGTTGGACTCATGGGAATGGGTGCAAAGTCTATAAATTTTTGTATTACATATAACACTCACCAAAAAGCATCCACCTTGGAAGAAATGTCTGAAAAGTTAAGCAGACGAAATGACTGGGCCAATAGATATTAGTCCTTGTCTCTTGCTTTTTAAAGAATAAATGATATTTCTGAAAGGTGAGTTTGGGAGAAAGATAAGTCTGCCTGAAAAAAACTTAGATCATGCTTCCAGGCAAGACCAAGCAGTAAATTTTTCAGGACCAAATCATGTTGTGGGGTGAAGTGGTGGGGAAGGGCGATATTTGACTTGCCAGTGACTATGACTAGAGGCAACTCTTGCCAGCCCCACTTGGCTAACAGTCCCAAAGACACACACGTCAACATCTCCGACAGTAACAAACTGATCATTTACATTCATCTGCTGGACTCCAACACCCATTCAACTTTGGCTCCTAATGAGGGCTGTATTCATCAGCCCTTCAAATCCAAATAACTCACAAAATGGAAAGTAAAGATGACTGAAGAGTCCTCTGTATATTTTTCATAAAGGTGATTTTATATCAGAAGATTAATTTATGAGGAAAAGTAATCAATAGTTCACTTTGTTTCTCTCATTATCTTGTAGGTAGGTTGAGTGTATCTTTCTTTTCCTCTCTCTGTTTAAAATTTTATTTTTAATAAGATAGAAATTTAAATTATTCAAAAATCACACTCTTTGTCTATACTTATTAAGTTTTAAATTCCAGTACATGGGGCTCTAACAATTTCCTACTGTAAGGAAAATCCAAAATATTATTGGCAGTTGGAGTAGAAAGAAGGTTCTGAATTTCCCAACACAGATGGAGTCACCTGCGCTATGCCAAATAGGACCCAAGTTGAATGGAGAAGCTGCTTTTCTAGCCACCACTCTCATGAATTTGATGTTCAGTCATGTACTGCCTGTAAAGACCCCTCATGTTTTTGATTTGTTTGTTTTATTTCTATAGGTATACTGCAAGGTTCCTGTAGGCAGTACACTATATATTTGTTCAGATTACAAATGGAGGCTATTTTAGAAACCAGCTAGTGTTAAATCTTTTTGTTGTTGTTGTTCTCCAATGAAATACATTTTTCACCAGAAAGACTCCCAGATAAAACATATTAAAAAGGAGCTATTTGCTTTAAAGGGTAGGGATGCCACAATAGCATATTGCTTTCCCTGAAGTTTATCCCATTAAACCAATAGAATTTGGGGAAGTACAATTTAAAGATCACTGATAAAACTTTCCATTCATATTTAGGATGGAAACATTTAGAGGTGTCATATATCTACTATGGTTTTAGGTGGCAAGCAAAAGTGTTCAGAAGATTAAATGTAATTATTGTTTAATATAGTGTCCCTGAGTCTATAATGGCATGCCTCACCTTTGAAAAGGGCATAAAGAACTTTAGAGTCAAATAGACCAGGATCCACATTCGTTAACTCCTTTAATGCTCAGTGTTTTCGTTTGTAAAATGAGCATCAACCTTACCTTATATTGTTTGTTCTGAGGATGAAGTTAGAAGAAATTATACTTGAAATTTAGCTTCTTCCGGCAATTAGTTTTAACTTTCATTCCCCTGTTTATCAATTTCTTTGTGAATAGAATGGCAATAATTTGACATCAAGTAGAATATGATACATGTTTTATTAATAAAAAGTTGATGGCTTAACAGTTTTCTAGATGGAAAAATATTAATTTATTTATAGATAGCTTTATAATGGGAAATATAGAAATAATGGGCTTCTTCGTTAGAAGAAAAATCTGAACACTTTCTATACATAACTCTTGAATGAAGAGTATTCGTGAATATTTATTTTACTTTAAAGGTACATGTTGAGGTCTTTTTTATTTAAACTAACAAATAAGACAAATAAGAGAAAAGAAAACAAAACTCTAAGTGTCTGATTCACTCTGAAATTTTAGAAAGGGCTTGCACATCGTGGAGGTGATTTCACCAACACCAAGATTATTTTCATTTACATTGAAACTGTTTTACATTAATAAAAAGAGAAAATTTATCTTTGTCAAAAATATCAACATAAGTCAATCAAAAGAATTCATTTAGCTTTGTCCTTCTTAAATGCTCCTTAATACTTAGAAATATCTAGATCAAGAACAATGAATACACAGTCCATTCTCTCTTAACCTTGAAAATACTTAGTGGCTTCACTAACAAAGTGTAGAGATACTTCCTATTAAGAAAAAAGAAAAGTTGTTTGTTATATTGCTATTTTTGTGAAAGACAAAAAAAAAGAAGCAAATATTTTCTCTCAAGAAAATGAAATATATTATTTCAATATCATATTATGATGTTTTCCATTTTTAATGTTACCATGATCACTTTTTCATAGTGACTCCTTATAATCTCTCTTCTCTCTCTTTTTCTTCCTATCTTCTTGCTAGGGCCATCTGCAACAAAATACTCCATACTGACTTAAATAAGATAAATTTATTTTCTCACAGTTCTGGAGGCTGAAAGTTTAAGGTCAAAGTGTTGGCAGATTGGATTTCTCCTCAGGCCTCTCTCTGTCTTGCAGATGGCTGTCTTCACGCTGTGTCCTCATGTGACCTCTCCTCTATGCTGGCACAGCCCTGGTGTCTCATTCCCTTCTTTGAAGGACACCAGTCATATTAAATTAGGAAGCACCACATAGGTCTTATTTTAACTTCATGACTTGTTTGAAGGCCCCATCTACAAATGTAACCACCTGGATTAAGGTTCACCTATGTGACCTCATTTAACTTTACTGCTTTAAAGGCCCTGTCTTATAATATGGTTACATTCTGAGGGTCTAGGGGTGGAGACTTCAAACATGAATTTTAATGGACACGAATGAGCCTATGACACTTTTGAAACTCTCAAACTTAAAAAGTGGCTAACGTAGTTATGCTTTGCCAACGTATCAAGAGGTGTGGATGATTTCTCTGTAGTCTTGAGGATGGACATTCATCTTTGTGACCATGTTCCTTTCCATGAGGTCCTGAATAACATCAGATTCTACTATCAAACATCTATGGATAGGAATATTTAAATTGCCTGACTTCTACACAGATAACTTCATATGCATAGTTAGGGTTTAGAAGATTGACACATATAATCTGTATGTGTGGTGGGCACACCTCTGGGGAGTGGTGGGAGAAAGACAAGCACGTGAATGCTCCTTTGTAAAAATCCTTCATTTTTTCATCCCTCTTTCTCATTATTTTTCTTCTAATATCTCTTTTAAACCTCTCTAAATTTTGTGCTGTTTACCCAGGACTCACCACCTTTACAAAGGAGAAGAGTCCTTGTACCAAACTCAGCTTATCATGCTCTTGCAAACTTCTCCTGCTATGAACATCCGCTAATGTTAATGAAGTTTTGGTCTATTGCTTAGTCTTCTCAGGACACTAATATGGCGATGAATGAGCTGTACTTCTCCTCTCAAGGTGAGGATGCATAAATAGAAACAATTGGTCCTCAAATATAACTATTTTATCTCTATCAATGCTACCTCTAGCTTTTTTTCTAAAGCAGTGGCATTCAAGCATTTTTAATCATGATTTACAATCAGATTGAGCATGTGGATGTCTACATATAGACAATGCTCACTTTACCCAACTGGCAAAGGTTGTCTCAAGTTCAGCTCAACAGTCAAGCCTATGAGACACTATTAAGTTTTAAATGCACCCCCTTTTGGGAGACACATTCAAACAATAGCAAACTCCAAATGTAGAATGTGTGAAAGAGCTGTTTTTCAATTGCCATGGTTTTTGAGATGGTTGACCCAAATGATATACACATGACTTTTAGCTAAAAAGTTTAGAATGAACTTTTGACCCATAAATCTAACAAGAATAGGGCATCTATGAATAGAGATGATTGCAGAGAAGAAATGCACTTCATATAATTGGTCAGTAAATACTCCAAATCTAGTTAATAAGGCAATTCAATTTAAGAAAGGAAGTTGAAAAAAGGAACAGAAAATATTTCTCGAAGTGGATGAGGAATGGTAGCTACCTGACTACAAGGTGAGGTATGAAGGTAGTTGTGTTCAGAAATATTCCATATTGTTTAAAATTTTTATCATTACAATAATACCTACAGGGGTGTGTGTGTGTGTGTGTGTGTGTGTGTGTGTGTGTGTGTGCAAACACAAACATATGCACAGATCTTGGAAAGAGTCTTTGGTAAAGGTAGACTATGGACTCTTTCAGGTAGGGTGTAGGTATGTCTGAGCTGAGATGTGGGGAACAATGGATTCCTAGCTCTGTATATGAGATAATGGGCCCTAATTCCCAAATATTTGGTCAATAATTATTTTGGATGTCTTCTGTAAAATTTTTTTTTGGATGAGATGGACACTTAAGTTTGCAAACTTTGAGTAAAGAAGATTGCCCTTTCAAACTTGAGGGGGGGGTCATCCTACCAGAAGCAGGCCCTAATAGCACAGAGAATTGACTCTTCCAAACAAGAGGGAATTCTGCCAGCAGACAGCCCTTGGAATTAAAATACAATTCTTTTCTGGGTTTCCAGTCTGCAGACCTATTCCATGAGATTTTGCATTCACTAAAATGAATCTCTCTATATCTAATTCACTATGATAGATAGATAGATAGATAGATAGATAGATAGATAGATAGATAGATAGATAGATACATACATACATACATACATACATACATACATACATACATACACTCTGTTGTTCTGTTTCTCTGGAGAAACTTGACTAACTCTCACACATATATGCAAATACATAACATCATGTGTTTTCCAGCACTTCTTGTATACATCAAACCTAACCAAGGAAGTTAGCTTTCATTTTAGGATGGTTCAGCAAATGTCTCTGATACATAAGCCACAATTAAAGAGCTTCTCATGAAGTCAGGACATGTGAAAAAAAAAAAGAGGAAAAAAGGAAAAACATATGCATAATAGATGAGTAATCATTTGTTATATGATATTTACAGTAGCCGAATGACATATAAACTTTCTAAAGCCAGAAATAAGAAAACTAAAGTTGGGAGAAGCCATAGTTTTATGTACATGAAAATTGGTTTATTTAATGTCTTCCTATTTCTACTTCCTTACTCATCCAGGCTAATCATTCCACAGGGAACTGCTAACACAGTGGATACTATCTCTACTTTTAGTCTCAGTGAAGTGGTAATTTATTGACTGAAAGATGATTGTCATAATAGAAAAACTATAACAAAGAATTGAAGACCCTTATTATTCTTTGGAGGACTTAGGATTCTTAAGAAAAAAAAAATAATGTGTAAAAATGGAATGTAGCTGGGATGGCACTAATACTGCTGAGCTCCACTTGCTATGAGAGGTTGTCCTTGTCTCACCCTAGCTACATGACATCGTGTAAACCACCGTGTTTCTCTGTGAAAAGGTTCTCTCACTCATAAAATGTGTCTTGGACCATTGCAACTCTAGAATTTTTTTCCAGTTACAACATTTTATATTTTAAATATTTATGATATTATACCTCTGAGCTTTTCTACTATAGATAACTGATTACCTTTCTGTTCTTTTACTTTAGACATTGCATTGATTTAAATGAACTACTTTTATATTTCTTCCAGTCTAGTGTGTAAACATTGCTGGAAAGAAGGAAAGAAGGAAGGAAAGAAGGAAAGAAGGAAGGAAGGAAGGAAAGAAGGTTAAGACAGTGTCATTTGTCTTACAAGGTTAGCCTTCAGTGACTATTGGTATGTCTTTTTGCCCAGTATCATATAAGTGAGGGGTTACCATGTATTTTCCACTTTGATTCTGACTTGATTATTTTTTAGTAAATTTTAACTTTAAATCTTTATTACCAATACAGGAATATCTTCCCATACATTATCTTTTTAATATATATATATATATATATATATATATATATATATATGTCTTTCCAAAAACATTTATTCAGCACCTTCTATGTGTTATGTTCAAAACAACCCATAAGGTAGACAGGACCACTATCGCCATGTTCATGTGACAAATTAGGAAACAGTTTAGAGATATAACAAGTCTATACCTTGTCTCTAAGACTCTATAATACTGCATTGTTCTTTATATGACCCAAAGTTGTTGTACACTAATACAATATTAATAATATTTACTAAAGACCTGCACCTTACTGGAAACTTGAGGGTACACAGAAGGCCTACCAGCCTTCTCCACTCTCCTAGAAAACAAGATTACATCTGAGCCACCAGAAAATCTCCTCAAATGAATTATTACACAAGCAATCCTCCTATTGCACAGCAAATGACCATGACAATTACCATGTAAGTCGAAGCCAAACATATCATTCTAATGTGAATGAGAAAATATTATGATTGTACTGTGATTTTTTCAAAAAAATTTTTTGTTCAAGTCTTTTTTTTTATTTAGTCATATACACATAGATCATGAATATATTTATGCATATAGGGGGTACAAGTTGTTGATTTTTTTAATATAGTCTGATGTGGTTACAACAAACGAATCAACATAGCTTTTACCTCATTTACTTGATTATTGTGTTAAGATATTTATGTTCTACACTTGACAGATTTGATTTGTACCCTTGCAATATGCTCCATAGGTGTGGTCTCACCTTTTACTCTTCCTCTATCAAACCTCCTCCTCTCCCCTCCCTTCACATTCCATTTTTCTCCTTCATCCTGGGCTATAGTTGTGTTCAATCTTTCACTAAAAAGTGTGGGTAAATATAAGTTGGTTTCATAGAAGTACTGAGTACATTGGATACTTTTTCCTCCATTCTTGAGATACTTTACTCGGGAGAATATGTTCTATGTAAACATAAAAGAGGTAAAGGCTCCATCTTTTTAAAAGAATGCATAGTATTCCAT
>CAUYRH010074642.1:0-20376 GCA_963574655.1 Perodicticus potto
ACCCCCCACCCTGTGAACCCCCTTCTCCTCTGCCCTTCTGTGTTCTGAACCCCCACCCTATGAACCCCCCTTCTCCTCTGCCCGTCTCCCCAAGGTGGTCCTTCTCAGGGCTGGTGCCTGACTTTGAGCAGTCACCCACCCACGCCTGAGACCCTGTTCCTCTGTGAACCCTCTTCCCTCCCCTGGCTGGAGGCCTATTATGTCCTGGAGGAGCCCCAGCCCCAGTACAGCCAGTCAGTGCAAGGTTGATCTCAGCGATGTTGACTAAACCCTCCCTGGGCTTGGGGTGAGAGAAAGTGTAAGGACCCCTCCTTCTCCCCTTCCTGGGACACCCTGGCCATGCCCTCTGTGCAGCTTAGGTCCAGTCCAAGGGCCAGCAGGCCCTGTGGGCAGGCAAGGCCTACTAAGGATCTGGGCTCAGTTCTCCTCGCCCAGTGCTGCTGCCTGCCCTCCCCAAGGGCCTGGCAAAGGGAGCCAGACGTGGCATCCCCAGGTGACCCCAGGTTGTGCGTGGCCTCATGCCCTGCAACACCCTTTCCGCTGAGCTGAGCAGGAGGGTTTGGGGGCTGGCAAGGAGGCCTGGTCAGCTCACAGGTCCAGAGGGTTGGTCCCCAGGCAGCCGGAAGGAGGGTGCTCAGGGCCTGCTCAGGTCACTGGGCAAGGTGACCTGCTCCTGGCCACCTCTCCCTAAGAACCCCAGAGTCCCTACTGGCCTCCACTCTGAGTGGGTGATTGAAGGGGCCGGACTCCAGTGGACTCCTGAGAGCTGGGCCTGGGAGGGTTGTCACTCCAAACAGGGGTATGGGCCAGGAAATGCCCACTGAGGGGCGCAGGGGTAGGGGCTGCAAGTCCACCCGACAGGAGCCAGTATTATGGTCAAGTCATAGGGCTCCCCAAATGTGCTGGTCAGTTGCAGAATCCTCTGTCAGGGGTGTCCTGTTACTGCCAGTCTAGAGACAGGGACTCTAGGCACAGCCAGAAAGGCAAGGAGGCTGGATTTGAACCTGGAGTCAGACTCCGGGATCCTGAGAATCCTAACAGGCTAGAGGGAGCCCTCCTTGAGACAACCCTGGGCCTGGGCAGGGGCAGCAGTGGAGCCTGCCCTTGCTGGCCTCCCAGTGTGCTAGGCACAAAGCATTCGATACCTCCCCAGAAACCCTGTCTGGCCCTGCAGAGTGCTGCTGGCTCCCTGCTCCGATTTCAGAAGCATGTGAACTGAGTCCTTGTTTACAAACTGCCTTGCAATCCTGGGTGAATGTTCCTCAGAGAAGGTGTCTGATAAGGTTCAGCTCTGGGGTGCAGTCCCTGGAGCCCTTAGGAGCAGGAGACCAATGATAGCCACCCTCCCACAGAGAAGACACCAGGATGAGGATCCTGGATGATGATCCATCCATCTCTTCAATGTCCTGTACCTTCTGGGATGGGGGTGGGGAGCTCCAAGAAACACTTCAGAGCTAGTGATCCCACAGGGAACCATGTCCTGACCTCCAAGAGCTCACAAACTCCCGCCTATTCCTTACAACCCCCCTGGCAGCTGTTGCTGCTACATCTGGGCACCTGGGCATGTTCCCCCAGTGAATGACACCCAGCAAACAGCCACATTGTCAGCTGTGGCCTGAGGAGTTTCCTGCACCCAGTGACCCCAGACAGGCTTGCCCCACCTGCTTCCAGGGCCTGGCAAGGAGGCGGCCCAGAAGGGAGGCCGGCTGACCACAGCGTTGGCCCTATGCAGACCTCTTTTTAGGTCTGAGACAAGGTGTGGAGGGCAATCAGAGGATGTTCTGGGGCTGCTGCTGTCTCCTCCAAGGGCAGAAGTGCTCTCCGGAAGAGCATGGCAGGCACCTGCTGGCCCACCTGCAAACCGTGTCCTGACCCAGGAGCTCATGCTGGAAATCCTGCGCTGCGCTCCCCCACCACAGCCTCTGGTTGGGTCCATCCTGAGGGTCACTGCTCCACACCTCAGAACAACCCAATCAGTGGACCAAGCTGGACAGCTAGCTACAGCTCCAGGGTCCCAAGTTCAGAGAAGGGCAGGGGTGCTGTGTCTGAAAGCCAGGCCCAGGGCACCCTAGACCCTTGTCCCCCAGCCTGGCCCTGATTCAGCCTTCCAAAGTGCCCGTGTCACACCAGCCCAATTCAGAACACCCTCCCACCCCAGCACAAAGCACGCAGCACAGAGGAGAGGCTTACACAGCTGTATTTCCCTGTCAAAGCTGGCTCTTGGCCACCTGCAGCAGAGGCCAGTTACAGAGGAGGCCGGTCAGCCCCAGTGCTACACCCCCAGTGTGAATGCGGTCAGCTCCAGGATGACCTGCAGGCCCCAGAAGGCTGGCTTCTGTCCCGCTCCCTTCCAGTGCCTTCCTGCTCACTCCTAGACCTCAGCCGGCCCCTTCCTCAACAGGCCCGGTATAAACGGACGCTTAGGTCCACAGAGCCCAGCTCCGGGGCCGGCTGGGCAGGGTCCTTGGGCAGACCGTATTTCTGAGGAGGATCCATGTGAACTTTGTGAGGACAGCCTGGGATGGGGTGGGTGCTGGCCGGGCTAGGAGAGAGGCCTCTCCACTGGAGGGACTTGCGGGGCACAAGCTCATTGAGTACCACCTCCACTCTCCACCAGACAGACGGTTCTGAACCAAGGGAGGGAAACCAAACTAAAATGGTGAGCCCCACTTGGGACGTAGGCCCCCAGAGCCCAGGGAGCGGGCAGGTGAGTGTGCGAGTGTGTGTGTGGGGGAGGGCAGGGAGGGCTGGGACTGCCACCTCTTATCACTGGACTTGCTCCTTTCTCTGCCAGTGGACTGGTGGGCAGGCCAGGGAGCTAGAGCCTGGCGGCCTCGGCAAAGCCCACCCTGTCGTAGTCGCGGTCGAACACGGCATAGTAGCAGCGAATGAAGACGTCCCCCAGGATCCAGAGCGGCCCGCCGGGTGGGGGGATGTCCATGCCCATGAAGCCACTCAGGCATATGGTCTTCCCACCTTGGGATACCTAGGACAGCCGTGGGGGTCACCACAGGCCTGTCAGCCCCAGGCCACTGCCCACCCTAGGCATCCAGGCCACAGCCCCCATGCCCATGAGCCCTGCCCACCTTGAGTGTGTAGTCCTCCCCGGACAGTGTGTAGTCTTTGCCTCCGAGCTTCAGGATGACCGAGGGCAGGCTGGACACCTTCTCACAGGGAATCATGTACTGGGGGCAACAGCTGCGTGTTGAGGGCCAGTCTCATGGCACCCACCTCCTGCCCCGCTGGCCCCTGGCACTCACCTCACCCTGGATCAGCGGCACAGCCCCAATGGCCTTCTGCAGCTCACGCACCTCCTCCACGGGGCCCACAATGAGAGAGGTGCCAGTGTCCACAATGGCTTCACAGCCCCCCTTGCACAGGGTCAGCCCGCTGGCCACCTCCACCCTGGGGGTCAGGGAGGGCATGAGTTCCCTAACCCAGACTAAGGGCAGGATGTTGCCTGCCCAGGGCTGCTCACTGGTGGCCTGGGCAGTCTGGGGCAAGGGGATGGACAGGCACAGACTCAAGGGACAGAGAGTGAGAAGACCCACACGATGAGGGGGCGGGGGGGGGGAATGGGGACCAGAGGGGCACAGGGTTCAACATGACCCCATCTCTTGACCCCACCCAACTCCCACCACGTCCCCGAGTGCCACCCCTGCTGGAGAGCTGAGCAGCAGCTGTGCCCTCTACTCACTGGCCCAGGCGGACCTGCCAATAGGCCTTGCGGGTGACGTTCAGGTAGGACACGGAGCCCTTGTAGTACTTGGAGTCCATGCCGCCCAGCATCAGCTCACCCCCGGGCTGTGCATTTGGGTCTCTGGGAGGAAAGGGAAGGAGTCAGCTACCTTCCTGTCCCCCAAGTGTGAGAGGGCCAGGTAGGCCAGGAGGTTAGAAGTAAGAGGGTGGTGGAGCAATCAGGGAAAACTTCCTGGACCTGTAGGGATGGAAAGACCCAGAAGGGAGGGGAGGGATGAGACTTCCTCCTTCTCAGGGAGGAGCTCTGATCCCACACCCTGAGTGGGCTGCTCAGCACAGACCCAGCCCAGGTAGAAAAGATCTTGCTCAACCCTCATGTTGGTGAGCTCTGCTCAGCCACAGACAGCAGGGTCACGGCTGCAAAGCAGGTGGGGAAGTGGGTGCCAAGAACCTAAGGGGGGAATCCATCTGTCTAGATGAAGAACCAAGGCAGAATTCTAGGAAGCAGTGACAGTGTGACCCCACGGAGCTGAGCTGACCAGTTCCCGCCCCAGGGCCTTTGCACGTGCTGTGGGAGCTCCCTGTGCCCCACCGTCCTGAGTCTGGCTGGTTCTTCTTCAGATCTCGGCTTCTCTCCCCATCTCCCCCGACCAATCACCTCGAACGCCAGCCAGGGTTCTTTAGGCAGGAATATGGGACATCACGCTTTCTCTGACTCACTGCTGGGGATGCTTAAAGCTGAGGCTGATTAACTATGAGCTTTAGTATGCAAGTCCCACCAGGCCTGTCCCGTGTCCTCCCACCACCACCTAGGGCCTCCACACTCCTCGACCAGCACCCGCAAGCCCCTCTGCAGCCCTCAGAGCGGGCGCTCCTCTCCCACACCCCGCCCCACCAGACCTGATCCTTGAGCCTTCAGCCCCTCTCCCCGGCCTGAGACCTCACTTGGGCTATCACGCTTCACCACCTCAGATTTGGCTAACCCCCAGGGTCTCCTGTCCTGCCCAGGGAAAAGAGACCCTCTTCACCTCACCAAGGGCTCTAGGGGAGTGGCCTGGCCAGTTCGCCTGTGTGCTGGCCTCTAGTATAGCACTAAGGAGCATTCACTGGCTGAGCAGGGAATAGAGAAAAGGGTCTAGGATGGAAGCAGGGTTGGGATTCTGCTAGAAGTGCCCCAAGGTCGGAAGTCAGGCTTGGAGACCCAAAGTGCAGGGTGGGCGCATTAGAGACCATCCTACTATCAGCTCTGGGAGACAGTGTATAGGGACCAGAAGTGGTGCAGGGCAGGAGGAGGTCACCTGGTGACATCTACACATGCCAGTGGCCGAGCCCAGGCACCACGGTGCCCCATGCCACCCCCCAGCACCCTCCTGAGAAGAGGAAACCAAGGCCAGAGCTCCCTTTCCCGAGGTCACCTGACTACGGTTACCTATGCTGCTACCAGGGTGGGCCTGTAGGGTGACCGAAGTGCTTCCAGGTAGCTCCCAGTCCCCAGATATACTTCCCCTCCAGAGCGCCTGACAGATCAGAGCTCATGGCCCTGCCCCCTCTAGGCCACCAGTACCCAGGGCCAGGGCTATGTGTGCCCCTCCCCACTGGGAGACCTAGGCAAGAAATAACCTCTCTGCATCTATAATACGGTGCTATCCCCATTCTCTTGGGATGGCCCAGGGTCAGAGGTCAAGAGTTGTGGCCACATGCCTGGAGGACAGTCACCTGAGTGTCCCAGCCCCCTTGACCAGCTAGGCCATGCCAGGAAGGCTGGGGGAACAAGGAGATAAGGTGGAGAGACAGAAGGAGGACTGGGGGACAGGGAGACAAGGCTGGGGGACAGGAGGTGGGGAAGTAGGGAATGGAGGCAGAGGGAAGGGCAATGAGGAGATGAGGTGGGGGAGATGGGCAGATGAGGAGGGGCCCACCTATTCAGGTAGAAGGAGAAGACGTTCTTATCCACTAGCTTCTGCTGCATCAGGTTGTCGAAGACGGGCAGCACATTATCAACAGAGATGCGGGGATAGGCCATGCCCAGGATGCCGTCGAATTTGGCGGCGATGAAGGTGATCCCCGGCTGCTTGGTGGCCTCCCCAAAAACCTGTTTTTCCACTTTGACACTGACTGAAACTGATTTGCAGGGCACCTATGGGTAGGGGCAGGTGTCAGCTGGCCACACGTGCCAGCTGAGCCTGACACCAGCCCTGGCCTTGGCAGTCAACGCTGCAAAACCCCTCACCTCCCAGGACAGGCAGAGAGGGCACGGAAGGGCTAGGAACTGCACCAGGGCACCTGCCTGTGGGTGGGCAGTGGTGGCAGCCTTCAGAGGAGCTGTGGGGACTTTGTTTTCTAAAACATGAGACCAGGAGGGAGCACAGAGCTACACTGTGACCGCGTGCCTGCCCCCCTGCCAGATGGGCCTTATTCCTGCCCTCGGCACAGGGACAAGGGCCTGGGGCCTGAGAGATGGAAACCTGCAGACCCTCCCCCAGCAGCCCTGATCCTGACCGTGTGGCCCCTCCCCCAGCCCAGCAGGATGTGGGGAGCAACGGACAGCAGCGCTGAGGCTGACACTCCAGCAGGGGCGGTGGAGCAACATCCTGTGCGGGCTCTGCAGAGCAGAGACAGACAGACCCCAAGGAGCCCTGCCCATCTGGCAGGACGGGGCGTGGCGGCCGTCCATGTTCTGGCCACACAGGCACACATGCCACAACAAAGTCTCTGAAGTCTACCTGCCCCTCTAGGCAAGGGTCAGATAGGCAGACTCCTGAGCCCATCCCCACAGGGGCTGTGAGTAGCAGGCCCCACGGCAGGGGGCTGCATGGCCCTGGTGACAAAGATTCCCTGGGAGGTGCAGCAGGGGGTCAAGGGCTGGCTCGCCCTCTCCTCAGGCCTCTGAGGACGGCCAACCTGCTCAGCCCCCTTGGGTTCCTCTGCAGGTGCCTTCCAGCCAGCTGCCTGACAGTGGGCTTCCAGCACTCACCCCTCACCCCTCCTGAGGCTCCAACCCCTTGGTCATCTGCAGGGACTCCTGCCCCTAACGTTGTTGGCACCTCAAACCTACCCTGGATTTTAATTCTTCCATAGCTCTCACCTGGAGCTTGGGAGAAAGCCTCGGTCACTCACTCACCAGGGTCCGTGCTGGAAGGCCCTGCCCCCTTCTATGCACAGGTGGGGGGTGTTCCAGGTCAACCCCCAGCCTGCACCCCCGACCTGAGTCTTCCCATCCCCCAGTCTCCCCACTCAGCTGACTGCCACTGGCCACCCAAATTCCACAGCTCTTCCCAGGAGCTGGCGTCAGGCCAGGGGCCACACAGAGGCCCCAGAGGGACTCACCGACACAGTATCCTGGCTCAGGTACCCGGACAGGCTGCCTGAGCCATAGTGGATGTCGAAGGCGGTGCCATTCTTCACATAGGTGGTGGACCTGTCGCTGTGGTACTTGTTGTGGAGCCCTGCCGAACCAAGGTAGTCAGCCTGCAGCCCAGTCCTAAGCTGCCTCCCTGGGTGGATCTGGCTATGACAGGAGGCCACTGTGCCAGAGGTCAGAGGACCGTGGGGGGCCATAACACCTGGCCCTACCCTCTGCCCCGTGGGTGGTCCAGAACACAGCATGCTCCTTGGAGCATGGTCCCTACCCTGGCAAAAGCAAGGTGAACAGGTTCACCCAGAAGCAGGTGTCCTGGGGCAGGGTGGAGGGCTGCCCTGCCTTCTGTGGCCAAGAGGCAGGAGTAGTGCATGACACAAGGGAGGGCCACACGCAAGCCCCAGCCATGCCCCTCCCTTCCTGGTAGTGTTCCAGTGACACCCTAGAAGGGCCAGACCCAGGAGAGACCCAGCACCCTTGAGGGAGGCAGTGTGGACATGCAAGGTGAGGGGGCAGGTTATTGTGCGGGTCCCCCACCAGGACCTCCCACTCCCTGCCTGAGGTCCCTGAGTGAGACCTAGCCCCAAGCAGGTGGCATCTTGGAGGGACAGGGGCCGGGGCAGTGGACAGCAAGCGTGACTCACAGCAGGCGATGTCCAGCAATTTGCACTTAGACGAGGGGACCCACAGGTTGGCAGAGCCAGTGTCAAAGACGACTGTGAAGCACTGAGGAGGGGTTCCAATGCCAATCTCCCCATAGTACTGGGCCTGGGAGGGCGCAGGGCGAGCACTCAGGGCTGTGGTAGGGGCGCCCACTTCCCCACTGGGTCTGAGAAGGCCCCTGGCTATCCCTGGAGTCAGGCCTCAAATGCCCAAGCTGGGGTGAGGGGCAGCCCTCTTCCACCTGCCGAGCCTGATTTTGAGGGCCCCCCCCCCCCGAAACAGGCTCTGGCAGGGGCACCGAGGCCAGGTCCCCAGCCCTGAGACCTCAGGCCCATGGGCAGTAGGGCTCTAGGCCCCTTGGTCCAGCCATCTAGCCTTGTCTGCCATGTGGGAAGGCTGGGGAAGGACTACACCATGAGAAAGGTGAAGGCAGCGGTCAAGACAGCGTGGAGAATGGTCAGGCACGGTGGCTTACGCTTATAATCCTAGCACTCTGGGAGGCTGAGGCGGGCGGATTGTCTGAGCTCACTGGTTTGAGACCAGCCTGAGCCAGAGCGAGACTCGGTCTCTAAAAATAGCTGGGCGTTGTGGTGGCTGCCTGCAGTCCCAGCTATTTGGGAGGCTGAGGTAAGAGAATTGTTTGAGCCCAAGACTTTGAGGTTGCTGTGAGCTACGACACCACGGAACTCTACCAAGGGCAACAAAATGAAATAAAAAGACAGTGTGGGCCCAGGCCTGCCTGGAAGACCCTCTGCTATTCAGGGGCCCAGGGCCTACAAAGAGGAGTGACCTCCTCCCCATCTTGGGCCATGTCAGGGTCCGACTCTGGGGTCTGGCTGGCTGAGGGGAGGAGGGAAGCCTTGGGGGCACCCACGGTCCAGCGGCCCTGCCTTAACTGCTCTGGAAGAAGATACCAGGCACGAGGGGTCACATGTCCCTCTGAACCTTGCAGAAGTCCGCCCTTGGCTCTCTTAGAAGAGGATGTGGGGGTACTGGAGTTTGAGGTCATCTGGGTCCTGCCTCCCTAGAACCCCTGCCCAGGGTGGGAGCCTGGGCCAGCACCGGACATAGAATTTCTGGCTCTGGTCCTGGCCGGTGTGTCTCTGACTACTTGGTGTCAGGAAGCAGCAGCTGCTAACTCATGACCCAGCAGAAGTGTCCACATTGGTGGGGGTCGGGGTGACTCAGCAAAATCTCCGTGTGCGCATGTGTTGGGGGAATCTGGAACCAGCCAGTTAGGCCTGGGCAGAAGGTCCCCCCTTCCCCTAGCAAAGTCACATGTCTGTGAGTCTTGAGCTTCCTGCCCTGACCAGGGATTGGGCCAAGCGGGACAGAGGGCACAGGCCCTTCCCCCCGTTTCCCCCCTCATGTGGGCCAGGCTGGATGGCAGTGAGGGGCTTGAGCCTCAGGGGCTGGGGGGACAGAAATGGTCCTAGGCAGCTGTGAAGAAGCCAGGCCCTGGCCCAGAATCTGTACCCATAAGGCTGAGTCAGTCCTGACCCAGGTTGCTGTGAGGCTTCTAGAACATTCTCTCTCCAGGAGCAGTGGCCACAACAGGGGCTACTGCCCAAGGAGAAGATGGTGAGAAGCAGGAACTGGGCATAGGGTCACCCCAGGGCTACCAGCAGGATGGAGGCTCCTGGGCAGTCAACCACTCCCAGGCAGGTGAGCCCAGACAGCCTGAGCTCCAGGCCTCCCAAGGACTCCCACCTGAGCCTCTGGGAAAGGATCAGGGGCCAGGCTTGGCTTTGATCCTGGGTTAGAGCAGTTCTGGCCAGATGTTACCAAGGTGCCAAGGCCACCCCTGTGCACCCCCAGGCCAGAGCAGGGCCCTGTGGTGACAGGGGCACCGGGGGCCATAGGGAGCTGTGTAATATGGGGACCACTGCATATACCTGGGCATGGCTCTCTGTGAGCCAGCTCTGCCCCAGGAAGGGTCCCTGAGCCCCCACTCACATCCATGTAGTTCCTGAGCATCTCAGGGACCGGCCCCTGGGTCCCAGCAGACATCAAGTACTTGGAGGGAGGGCCCTTGGCGATCAGTTCTTCCACGGGGCCTGCTGCCTCTGACATGGTCCGGCGGATGGACTTGAACTTATGCAGAGGAATTCTGTCAATACAGGGGTGGGGGGGTCAGGGCGGGGCAAGGGCTGTGTTCCTGTGTGCCAGCTGAGGCCACCTGTCTGTGAGCAGCCATGTGCCTCGCACTGCAAATCCACTGGTACACCCCTGGCAGGGCCCAAACCCCTTGAAACCTGCTGGCCCAGCTTCTCCCAAATTGGTGAACAGCAACCCATTACCACCCAAGGCTGCTCAGGCTAAAGGCCTAAGAGGCCTCAGTCACCCACCCTCCGTCCCTACATCCAGAATGGAGGTCAGTGTGCCACGCCTGGCCACTCCAAAGGCTCTGAAAGCCCCACTGGTCCCATGTGTTCCCCCTGCACCTGTACTCTTTCCAGAGGGTGGCCAGTGGGGCCACTGGGGTGTCAGTTGAACCCGCCACCTGTGCCCAGAGCTCCCAGGCAGCCTGCTCTACCTGGACCTCTGTCTTCCTAAGCTCTCCCAGGCCTCCTCCTGGCCAGCAGACAGGCCTTTGATGTCACCCAGAGGCCTGCCACCCTTTCTGCCACCCAGCTGCTGCTAATGCTCTGGCCCCACACTTTGCTGCTGTGGATGGCTCGCTCTCTCCTCGCATAACACAGACCCTGGAAGCCCAGGGAGTGTACCTGGGATCTTGGGGCTTCTGTTTCCTCAAAAGGGGCCCCTCGGCAACCCCACTGGGGCACCCTCCAGCCCATGGCCAGGTCAGCCCAGCTGAGGGCCTCTGGGTCTGCCCAGTGCAGAAAGAAGCTGAGACCAGGGTCAGGGGCCTGGGTCCTGATACGAGGGACTGAGCAGCAGGGGAACCCTGGAGTCACTGGCCACCCTCTGGCTGTGCTTGAATCAGTTCCAAGGTGAGCTCATTTGAGCTTTTAATCACTGGGATGAAATTTTGTCCCTGCCCCAGGGATTTCAGAGTCCAAGGTCACAGGTGTGCCTACAATGCCAAGGGTGTGTTCCAAGGTGAGATTCTTGCCTAAGAGTTGGGGGCTGGAAACATCCTGTGTTCTTCCCTGGGGGAGAGAATATTCCCCTTCGGGGATCCTGGAAACAGGTACCACCAGTCCTATAGGATCTGGGATCAGGGTGAGAGGCTTTGGGTCAGCTGCCCCATCTCTCTGCCCTTGTTGGAAAAGGGGAGGTAGGTGAGCGGGGCTGGCAAGGTCAGGGCAGGCTCAGGCCTGCAGCTGCTCTCTAACTATGGCTCCATCTGGGGCTACCCGCCCCAGGGGTTGTTGACCAGGGCCTATGGAGAGACTTAGTTTCACCCTGCCCTGGCCCCTGCAGCCCTATGACCTCACCCAACTGCCCATGGCAGTAGGCCAAGAGGGGAGCCTTGGCCTGCCAGGAAGGCTGCAGAGCAAGGGTGGGGACAGGTATAGAAGGGGGCCGCCTATTGTGTCTCTCCTTCCTGGGAGAGGAGGCTGCAGGAAGGAGGGGGCATCTAGGGAGCAGAGCTCAGCCCAGGCCTCTGGCTGGCACCACTGGGCCCAGCCCAGGTCCAGGCCCAACCGTGGGTGTCCTCAGCTGGTACTGGGGTCAGGTCATAGGCCTGAGGAGGGTGTGGCCCTCACAGCAGCTGGGCCCCAGTTTCAGGATGGGCAAACTGGCTGCTGCCCTATGCCTGCTCCATGGAATAACTCCTCTCTCAGGTCCTGCAGGTGTCGTAGGACTCCAAGGGCCTCCCACTTGGACCTGGTGCTGAGAACCCCTGCAGCAAAAGTTTAAAAGCCACACCCCAGTTCACAGCTGGCAAAGGGGTCTTCAGAGGGAAAACGTCACGTCGGTCCAGCTTAAGGAGGCTCCAGGGGCTATACCTAAGTCTCCCACTTCCCAGTAAGGCCCTGAGCACCGGCCACCCCAAGTCTCCAGTCCTGAATCAGCACTCCATTCTCCCCACGCCGGGACCCCTCAAGCCCTCCATCCTCGCGCCTCCCCCAACCCCTCAAAGCCGACCCTAGCAGCATGGGGGTGGGGCGCCGACGAGGGAACACTCCGCATGTCCACAGCTCCTGCGCCCCACGAGCGAGTGGGCGCTGCAGCAGCGGCGCTGGCGACACAGGTGCACCCCAGTGCGGGCGGGCGCGCGGGGCACCGCGGGAGCAGGTCCCTCTGCGTGGAGCCCCGCCGGCACCGGGGGCCTCACCTGATGAGCGCGTCGGCGGGCGCGGCCAGCAGGCCAAGGACGAGCAGGAGGAGGCTGGGGGGCTGCATAGCGGCGGTGGCGGCGACGGCAGCGCGGTGGGAGCTGAGCACCGAGGTCGCGCGCTTATAGCCGGGACGACGGCGCAGCCTGGCCGGGTCAGCTGACCGGCTTGTTTGCACCCGGCCGGTCACGTGGGCGCGGCCGGCGTGGGCGGGGCCGGGCCGGGGCGAGGCTGGAACGACCGGGCGGGGCAGGCTCGCGGCGCCCCCTCGCTCTCGGGCTCGCGCACGGCGCTGGGAGCGCGCCCGCCCGCGCGTAGGCTCGGCCGGCCCCGCCTCTGCGCGGATTCATGCCGGGCGCGGGCCGCGGACAGCTGAGCCTTCGGCGGCGGCTCCTCGCCTCGCTCGCAGCCGGAACGGCGGTGACCGCCACGCGCGAGGCTCCCCCGTGGGGCCCGATACTCAGGCCGGGGGCTGGGGGCTCCGGGCTCCTCCCTGCCACCCGCGCTGTGCCTTGCAGACCCCCTGGCACCCGCTTCTTGCCAGGGCCCCTTCTGGAAGCCTCCCCATTCCCTGGCCACCCAAGCAGACCTCTGTCCTCCTCTCCAAGTCACCACTGCCCGCGCCCACTCCACGCCCTGGACCCTCCCTCCCCCCCATCCTGCTCGTCTGTGTCATTCAGGTCCCGACCTCAAACGTGAGCTGTAGAATGGGATAAGGAACCAGGTCTCCCGAGCTTGGGCACTGCGAGGCCACAGGGAGGCCGCCCTACAGCCGCACCCCACAACCCTGGCCTTCTGTCCTGCACGGGGCAGGAACCGACTGAGCAGCTGTTCCTGTACCCTGCGAAGCTCATGGCCAGCCCGGGAAGGAGGGACAGGCTGTGGGTACGAAAGGGAGGTTGGGACAGATCGTTTCGGAGAGGGTAATGTCAGAAAGGAAATTTAGCCCTGGAATGTCCAAGAGAGAGCCGTCTGTGGAGGAGGTTTCTGAGAAGATGGAGCAATGACCTCAAGGTTCACCAGCTCCCCATGAGGTAGACAGGACCCCGCCTGGCAGCAAGCAAGAGTGGAAGTCCCATCTTCTCTGTAATCAAATAAATCAGAATCCTGGCCTGGGCTGAGCCTCCTCTGATTCTAGTCAACCCAAAGGGTGTAGGTGAGTGGCCACTGCCTCGGTCAGCTCCATACACGGCCTGTTCATAGATACTTCTTGGGTTCGTCTGATGCTTTCTACAATGTGAGCACAGACACAGGAGCCTGGTGTCTGGGTTATCACTTGCCTGTGGAGAAATCCCCTCGGCTGTACTCAGGAGAAAGGTGGTCCCAGCCAGTGCTCCTGCATCCCCACGCTCGGTCCCCAGTGTTGGACAAAGTGGCATCCCAGGTTTCTGAGATACATAACCATAAGAAGGCCACCTTCAGGTGTGTTCCCCAAGATGACAAGTTGGCAGTGCAGAGGGCTAGTGGGAGCAGAGACCTGGTGGTGGTCAGCTTGGGGAGATGTGAGGGGCTTGTGCAAGCCAGGTGAAGAGCAGATGACAGGCAATCCTGGGAAGGGGCCCTCTGGAGGCCTAAGGGTCGAGCGACCCCCACCCCCTGCAGAGAGTGTTGGTGCTCCCTTGGTGACTGGGTGGGGACATCCTGTCCCTGTTGTCCCCTTAGTTTCCCCAGCACCCCGGGCAGAGCACAGCAGTCATATTGGTTGGAGTTGAGGGGAGTGGGTTCTGATCCTTTCACCTCTGACCTGCCCATGCAGACCCTCCCAGGCTGGCACTCCTACCCAGAGAGTCAAGGGTTGGTTGCCCGCTCTCTTAGGGTCAGCAGCTACAGGAGCGTGCCCTGGCCCCCTGGCCCAGGCTCCCTCCCCATCCTGATACAGCAGGGCAGTGGAGGGCTGCTCCTTCACCTTTCTCCTCTGCTTCCACACAGGAACCCCCAGTGGCCTCTGAATCCCTCTTGGAGTTACACCAGGAGTCTCCCAGTGGGTGGACGCCTGTACCCCTGACAGGATGCTCCTCTGACCTCTGACCTCTGTCTTTCCCTGCTCTTCCCTGCCCCCACTCCTGGCTCCTTGGGTCACCACCTCCCTAAAGTCTGTTCAGAGGAGGCTTCTCTGATGCAACTCCCTGTGCCTACACCTGTTCCCTCATCTGAATGTGCCATTTTCCAAGGTCCTGTGTGAGCTGATTGGGTCACCATCCACGTGTAAGGCAGTGGTAAGAAGCAGTCAGAGACAGGACATGCATTTGAGGTAATGTCAGTAGGGTCTCAAGTGGATTGGCAGAGTGGTGTGTAACAGACCAGTACAGGTGTGCCAGGGTCTACCCTGACTGCCATGCTGTTGGTAGGAATCCACAGGAATACAGGAGGGGCAGGGGAGGAAGGGGAGCTCAGTTTTGGATGTTTCAGGCTGGAATGATGTCTGGGTTGCGAGTGGCTCTGCTGAGTGGCAACAGCTGTTTGAGTTGGGTGTCCAGACAGATGGACATTGAATGGGCACCCAAGACTGACATTGTGTGAGACTGAAGGAGATGTCTGGGGACTGAGCCTCCTGACTTTAAGAGGCTAGAGAAGTGAGGGGTCATGCACAGGAGTTGGGGAAGTTGCCTAGAGGGAGGAGGGCCCAGGAAAGTGGTTTGAGGAGGGAGTGGTGGCTGTGTCAGTGCCTTTGCTAATAGATGGAGTGAGCGTCACATGCTGGATTTTGCAATGTGACCTTGACAGGAGCTATTTCAATGAAGTGGGGGGTACCAGGTAAGAGTGAATGACATTATTTTCAGTAATTAAGACAGGGTGGTTGTTGACAAAGAGACAGACCAGCAGATGGGCAGAGGGGAAGGGGGGCCCTCTCTCACTCGGTGAAGAGCGGGGGGAAAGAGTGGTCTTTTCAATGCATGCTGCCAGGTGACTGAGTTAAAGGATCTTGATCTCTCCCTCACACCATACACAGAAATCAGTTTTACACCAATTAGAAATGTAAGTGCTGGGTGGCGCCTGTAGCGCAGGGAGTAGGCCGCCAGCCCCATATACCGAGGGTAGGTGGGTTCAAATCCAAAACTGCAACAAGAAGAAGAAAGAAATGTAAGTGGTAATTCTTTGGGAGGGGGAGAAAGAAAAAGGAGACAGTTTTCATGATTTTGGAGACTGCAAAAATTTGTTGTTTAAGTAGGACACACACACACACACACACACACACACACACACACACGGACACACCCCCAAATCTTGTTTAGAGAATGAACAGACAAGCCTCACCCTGGGAGGAATACGAAGGCTGTCAGGAAAGTACCCAGCCATGTGAATACTTTCTGGACAGCTCTTGTATTTGTAAAACACACATCTGATAAAGGATTTGTTTTCAAAATATACAAATAACCCTTGAATCTCAACAATGAGAAAACAAACAGCCCAATTTAAAAAATAGGCAAGTGATTTGAGCAGACACCCCACCAAGGAAGAAAATAAGGATGAGGCAAATAAGCATGTGAAAAGACGCTCCACGTCATTTGTCATTAGGGAATTGCAAATTAAAACAATGACACCACCACACGCCTATTAGTGTGGCCTGGATCCAGGACACTAACACCACCAACGGCTGGCGAGGGCCTGGAGCAACAGGAAGTCAGCAGGCGGGAAGTGGTTTCTTGCAGAACTAAAGGCTGTCTGCCCTGCGAGCCAGCATTCTCAGCCTGTGGACAGAAAACTCACCTCCGAAATGTGCATGAGTGTTTACAGCAGCTTTGTTTGCAATCACCCACACTGGAAGCAGCTAAGATGCCCTTCAGGGGGCAGGTAAACAAACCCTGGTACCTCCAGACAAAGGGACCTCACTCACCAGTAAAGAAAGGAACAAGGTAGCATGGGAAGACGTCAGAAGCATTAAGGACATGCTGCTGAGTGAGGAGCAGGTCTGCGAAGCCTGCACCCCGTGACTCCAACTTTGCTTTTCCAGAGAAGCATAACTATGGGACAATAAAAAGATCAGTGGATGCTGGGTTCGGGGGAAAGAGGGGTGAGAGGTGGCACACAGGTGGCGGTGAAGCTCTCCTGCGTGACTCTCTGATGGTGCATACAGGGCAGTATGCACTTGTCAAAGCCCATAAAATTAAATTTGCAGTGCGGAGTCGGAGTGGGACTAATATAAACTGTGCACTTTAGTTAACAGTAATACATGGATCGCCGGCCAGTCACAACATGTGCACCGCAGGAAAGCAGGGTGCTGATGGTGGGGAAGCCGTGTGAATCCCGAGGGGGAGATGTGCAGACTGCCTTTCGTCAGCTCAGTTCTACAAAGAAAGTCTAGTAATATAATAGTAAAAAAAGAGAAACCAAATTCTTTGGAGGTAAAATGACAGACTCTACTATAAGATTAATAACTTCCGTTCCTTATAATACACCATTAAGAAAAAGTGAAAAAGCAATCTACAGAGAAGAAAAGATATTTTTCATAAAGTGAATTAAAATAAAATCTTAAGCCTCCCAGCTGACTGAATCAACTCTCTGTTGGCCAGGGGAATGTGGGAAATACCCTCAAGCTGCCCCATCAGGCCCCCTCCTGTCTTGTTATCCTTTGTGACTCATTCACACTCATTCACAGGCCAAAGGCTGTCCCAGACAAAGCTTAGATCGCACCTGCAGGTCATCCATTTACTTAACCAATCACTTGAATCTGAGTGTACCACTGGCCAGTATATGTCCCTATCTTAAAACTTTCCAAGCTTCTAGATAAAACTTCATTTCTTTAACTAATTATATCCCAAAGAATCTTTAAACCCACCTATAACTTGTAATTCCCTGCCTCAAGATGTCCCACCTTTTCAGGCCAAATCAATATGTGCCTTCTACAGATTGATTTATGAACTTTCTGTGTAATTCCCGTCTCCCTGAAATGTTTAGAACCAGATTGTGACCCCACCATGGCCAAGTCATGTGCTCAAGGCTCTCCCGGCCATGGTCACACATTATCAGGTCAGGAATAAACCTCTTTAAATTATTTTACAGAGTTTAGGGTGGCGCCTGTGGCTCATTGAGCAGGGCGCCAGCCCCATATACCGAAGGTGGCGGGTTTAAACCTAGCCTCAGCCAAACTGCAAAACAGAAAAATAGCCAGGCGTTGTGGTGGGCGCCTGTAGTCCCAGCTACTCTGGAGGCTGAGGCAAGAGAATCACCTAAGCCCAGGAGCTGGAGGTTGCTGTGAGCTGTGTGACACCACGGCACTCTATCGAGGGCGATAAAGTGAAACTCTGTCTCTACAAAAAAATAAATAAATAAATAAATAAATAAATAAAAATAAATTATTTCACAGAGTTTGGGTTCTTTTCCTTTGACAGTTACCTGTATCTGGCAAAGAACTAGTATCTGAAATGTAAAAAGGACTCCTACAAGTCAGTAAAAAGACCACGAGACAATAGAAAAAGAAAGGGTGAATGATTTGACAGACATTTTACATCCAAAATCAGAAATCAAATTTCCAATAAACACCGGTCTTTATTCTCATTAGTCAACAGAAAAATGCAAATCAGAACCCCAAGTTGACATCCCAAACAAAACAATGGAAATACGGACACTTGGGGTGAAGAGAGTGACTGCCATGTGCTGGCTGGTGGGACTGTGGATTGCATAGTGCTCTGGAGCCACGTGGCCCTGTCACCATAGCTGGTCCTGGGCCGTCCTTGGGCAGTGGTGCCACCCACAGCTGTACAACCAACCAAAATGCACATACTTGCTGGCCATAGCCCCAAACCTGAAGGGTCCCCAAGCCACTGAACCTATAGACGGGTAATAAATAATCTGTGGTGACTTCACACCACAGGAAGCTACACAGCCTAGAGAAAGAACAAACTAGACCTACCCGCAGTAGCTCACTGAACCTTGCAGACAGCACATCGAGTGTGTCTGTGGGATTCTACCTAGGCTAAGGGCTACACTGGCCCAACAATCGGTGTGTGTGTGTGGGGGAGCTGGAGGTGCCTGCCTCTGCGGGAGTGGCTGTGCCTGGCTGGGGACCCCACGCTGGCTCCTCTGGAACCCGGATGCTTAGTATGGCACTCTCTGTGGGCAGCTGCGAGACCCTGGTGAGAGGGTTTAGGCAGAGAGAGGGCAGACCCAGCCAGCAAGGGTCTCTTTCCAGGAATGGAGCTCCATAGGGGGGCATGGCCTATGGGGAAAGTGGGGGCAGTAGTGTCAACTGTGGCCTTTGTTTTGTGGTATTTTCAGGCAAATGGAATGACCTAGCAGGGAGGAAGTCCCTGGCCATGGGCAGCTGAGCAAGCCAGGTTGGGGCCCCTGGGAGGCCACGGAACACTGAGTGGCCCTCCTCTCTTCCCTTGGTCCTAGACCTTCTCTGTTCCACTGTCTTTAAGCCAATGACACAGCAGGAACCAGGCCCAGCCCTCTGGGGCCCACACTTGTACTCTGTCTCTGAACAGGGCTGTGGGTAGAGCTCAGCCAGGAAGAGACCCTCTCCGGGGACCCCTCAAGGCTCCAGCCTCTTCGGCGTTCCTCGCTGTGGTTCCCAGTTTCCAGGCTATGCTCCCTGAGGTGGTCGGAGGAGCTTGGGACATTGAAGCCAAACAGTCAGGCCTCTTCCCCTCTGCCAGGCCCCTGCCGTGAAATTCTTTGTAAAACGGAATTTGAGCAAGAAGCCCATAACCCCCTACCGCATCTGATCAAGCTGCTCGTCCCCACCCAGCCTGGGGGTGTCTGGTCACCAGGGCCTATCTCCAGCAGAGGTCTTCTTTCATTGTCATCCACTGCTCCTAGGCTATGTACAGAGTTGAGCCCAATCTCTATCCCCCTCTGGCAGACCCCATTGCTGTGATCCCCATGCCTATGGCGATGCTCCTGGGTGACATCTACCTTACTCAGCTCTAGCAAGTGTCATTGTATCAGGACAGGGAAAGATCCCAGCCTTGACTGACCAGCTGACCTCTCCCCAGAGGCTCCTAAACCCTGTCTGGCTATTTACTTCCTCACTGGGGGACCCTGAGACCACCCCAACACGATGCCCAGAGGACCCTCTGTGGAGCCCTCTCTGCTTCTATGTTCCTGCTTCAAACCCTGAACTCACCCACGGGCTTTCCGGCTAACGGGAGGGGAAGGAGGGGTATGAGGTCCTTCTGCAGCCCTGAAGCTCAAGGGCTGGGCTGAGGATTGAGCTGGAAGAGGGGCAAGCTGCTGGTCTGGCAGGGATGTGGTCAGGGTAGGAGGCCCTAGATGACCCTGGTCTTCCCAGGTCCCCCCTAGGTGGGTGGACAGCTTCTGAAATGCTGAGTCATCCCAGCGGTGGCCCTGCCCTGCCTCCTGCAGGCCTGACTCACTCTCAGAGGGAGGCCACCTAGCCTGGGGTGGGGGGAGTTGGCTCCCTGGCCCTGCCCACCATCCCCCATGGCCCAGCTACCAGTTTGCCAAGAGCAGCTAAGGAGGTCAGGGAAGGAATCGGCTTTGCACCAGCTGACCTGGGACAGGGCTGGAGCTGGGGGCTGTGAATGGCTGGCGGGATTCTAGGAGGGAGAAGGGTGGCAACCCAGGTGGGGAGAGGGGAGGTGCCCGGACACAGCTGCTCCAGAGCCCTCCAGGCCCAGGACATGGGGTTTCTGGGTGCTCTTCTGACTTGGCTGCAGGTGCACTGTGCCCTTAGCCTCCCCTTAGGTTCTGTACCCTGACTGCAGGACAGGGTCATCTAGGGCCTCCCACCCTGATCATTGACCCCTACACCCTCGCCCAGCTTTCTGCACAAGTGGAAGAAACAGCATCTAGGAGGCCCATCCTGTGTGTCCTTGTGGGGTTAGAAATCCCCACATGTATGTCTCATGCACGTCTCATTCGAGTAAGCCACTAATGGGTTAAATTGGCTTTTGCCTTCACAGAAAAAGCAATAGATTTGGGCAACCCTGAGGCAAACACAAAGACTGTTTTCTGGTCATCCGGGAACAGATACTTGGAAGTTTTTGCAGCCATTGTCTCCAAGGAGTTCTTGCCTAGAGACATGGTCCAGAGGTTGACAAAATGTTTTTACATTTTGTCAAAAGCTTAAAGATCTTAGCACTGTGGAGAAACAAAGTCATAAACCCATTTAAGGTTAACTTGTTGAGTACATGAGGAAATAGTTCTCCTATAGCTCTGTCTCTCTTATTTTTATGTAGATTTCTTAAGACCTAAAAGTAAAAGAGTATTGTGCTGTTTTCCATAACAGGATATCTGCCACTTAAGTTTAAAGTTAAATAATGAATATTGTAAATCACAGATGAAGTGTGCACATGACTGCAAAAGTATATAAGGTAGTCAGAAATAAAGTTAATTTGCTACACGCCACCTGGAGAGTGTGTAGTCTGTTTCTTGCATTCCCCTAATAATTATAGGTACAAGTTCTGCACCTGGGGCAAAGCTACTGGGTCTCCATTCACTCAA
>CAUYRH010074645.1:0-40465 GCA_963574655.1 Perodicticus potto
TTGTGCAATAAGTGGATTGTAGCCTTCGCTTGAAAGATATAAATTTGCTTCATATTAGGGGTGTATACATTGGATACTTTTTCTTCCATTCTAGAGATACTTTGCTAAGGAGAACATGTTCCAGCTCCATCCATGTAAATATGCAGCCTTAAAGAAGGATGGTGACTTTTCCTCATCTTCTAAATTGTTAGCTGTTACCAGTCTGTCAGTCTATCATCTTGTGTTTATTTCTTAGCTAAATATTAGATAGCATATCATCAACAGTGCATTAAAAACTGGGAATCTAATTATGTACTCATATTTCTAAAACTTTCCTCCCTTTTCTTCTCATTTAAGCATTTCCATCTATTTCCCAACAATTAATTTCCAGAACTGTGAAATTTTATTTCTTCTGTGAAGCTATACTGAATATGGTAGGTTCCTGTGAAAATTACCTGAAAAATATTCACATAACATTTTCATATATAATTAAACTGGCATTTCCCAAACTTGGGTCATCATCAGAATTATGTAGGAAAGCAGAAAGAATGAAAAATAAAAGGGAAAAAACGAAAGAAGAAAAAAGTTAAAAGAGAGAGAGAAAGAGAGGGAGAGAGAAGAGCGAACAAATGAAAGAAGAAAAGAGAAGAAAAAGAGTCAGAATAAATGGAAAATAAAAAAAAAATTCAAGGTAGATATCTGGATTATAAAAATCTGGATTAAAGTTTATGAAACTTTTTAAAAGTACTCTCGCTTATTGAAATTCCACTTTGCTAGATGTATTTATTGATCTACACACAAAATTTATAAATAATTATTAAAAGCTATTTTTTCCTTTAATGTTTTTGGTAGGTGTTTTCTATTTTAGATGATGCTTTCTACTAGAAAAGGAATCACAGCAGACTATGACTGTTATAACTCTGTATCTCTTTTAATACCTTGGTCAGATGCTTAGACATAGAAATTCCAGTGAAGTTTGTTTTGTGAATTTATTAGCTACTTCCTATCCTGGACGCCTGTCCTTCCTCTTCTTCCCTTCTCTTGTCTGTGGCTTGTCACACATGTTTAGAGATGTTATCTGCCTGCTTATGTTTAGTTATAGTTTATCAACAACATCAAGTCTACATCTTGAGCTTTATACCTTTCATGTTCTCTGTAATTTTTATATGATTCAAACTATACCGTGTCATGCAAAGTCAACACATATGCAGTAAAAACTGAACTAGTTGAATGGTGATAAGCTGTTTAGATTTTTGCCCATACCTAGCATAGATTTTTTTCAGATAAATTTACCAAATAATGTTGCTGACTTTTAAAGATAAAAAAGATGTCTATCACATGAGACACCAAAGGTTTTTTTTTTTTTCTAAGAGAGAAGCATAGAAGAAAATGATGGTATGGCCTACAGCAGTAGGAAATTGGAGACACAGCGTGGGAGGTTGACTCTTGGTTTTGCCATTTAGTACATGACCTCAAGTTACTTATTTCCTTGACCCTCAGTTTTCCTATTTCATTTTAAGAATAACATTATTATTTATTGTTTTAAAAAGAAGATAACAATAATATATAGGAATATTGAGAGATTCCACACAATGTTACATTGAATTAAGTTGTTGTAAAGAAGTGCAAAAATGGCATTATTACCATTGTTATTTTGTTTACTATGTTTTTTTTTTTTTATCATTTCCCAGGAACCTACTGGTAATAATTAATTATGCTATGTATAGACTAGATGGTAGACCAGGATGAAGTTAGATCAAGCCTCTAAAAGCCATTATGTTTATACTAATTATGGCCATGGACCCACCAATTTTATAATGCTTATAGCTCTTCCCCAGCATAGCTGGGTAACTATCTAATCCATCTTAATGGTTTTTGAAGAAAGAGTATTGGATTTAAAGAGTAAATTGGATTTAATGTTTACAAAAGTACATGCAAGGGGGAAGAAAAAGGTACTTTTACAAATTAAAACTTTTCACTGAGAAAGAGAAGGCTACAAGGTCAAAGCTGATACCGTCCATCTGGCTGCAGCCTCACCCTCTACCGAAGGCGTACTCAGAGGAGAAAGCACAACCTTCCAATCTGAGAGTTGGTTGCATCTTAAGTAGGAGGAGGCTGTCTCAGTAGTCTAAAAAGTGTTTGCCCCAGGGCATTTTGACTTTTCTTTTATAATTTTCACAGACTTCCTATGTATTCTTGAAAAAAATCAAAGTTCTGCTAAGTATTTGATGTTTGTATTGACTCTGCGTAAAAAGTGAATAGAAGCCATCAGATTGATTTCTTCTTCCTTACAGCATTCTATTCTGAAGTGCAATCATGCTATACAGAATATGCTACTGCCTTACTTGATTAAATACATTTCCACAGGTTGACATGCCTTTTGTCTTCCTTAGCCTACTTTCACACGCTGCCTTTTTTTCCTGGGATATCACCTGCCGTACACTTTTCTGAGCTATAGAGAGGTAGGAGTAATGAAGAGTATTAGGATCAGGCCTAGAAATGGCCTGGAGAAGTTAAGGATCAGCGTTTAAAATTGGGTGATGTGGGGCTTCCCTGGCAATGTGCCAGAGAAGAAAATCAGGGTGGAGAGCCTAGTCTCCAGACTGTCAAGATTTATAGAGTTGTGTTAGGAAATTTTATTTTTTATTTATATGATTCAATGAGTTTATTACCTATCTGACCATAGCTTCTGCCTTCTCTAATTGTTTGCTTCCAATACAATCTTACTTGTACAAATGTTGTGCAATATATATATATACATATGTATATGTATTTCTTTTTCTGGAGGAGTCTCACTCAGTTGCCCAGACTAGAGTGTCATGGCGTCATAGCTCACAGCAACTTCAGACTCCTGGGGTCAAGTGATCCTCCTGCCTCAACCTCCTGAATAGCTGGGACTACAGGTGCTTGCCAGAACTCCCTGCTAGTTTTTCTATTTTTAGTAGAAACACTGTCTCACTCTTGCTCAGAATGGTTTTGAATCCTTGAACTCAAGCAATCCACCTGCTTCAGTCTCCCAGAGTGCTAGGAATATAGGCATGACCCATGGCACCCAGCCTATTAATCTTGAGGAAGCTAACTGGGAAGGTAGAAACAGATATCACTAGGATAATGGTTTTGTAAACAAAAAAGATTCACTAATGATTAACTTCTTTTCTGGGGAAACTTAAATAAAAATGTGAGTATGCCTGCTAAGGTATCAGAGATGCTGAAAAAACCAAGAAAGGGGACTTCTGTCAGTCCCAGAATCAGTCCAATTACCCCCACCTGGGCCATTCTGAAAGAAAGTCAACATTTTGAGAGGGAAGTAGGGGTTGGGGTGAGGGAGATGCGTTCTTTGAGAAACAGTGAAGGAGGTATGAGAATTCCACCAAAGTTCTCCACTACAGCAAATAATTCTGAAACTTCAGTCACATTCACCTTTACTATTAAACCATGTGACCAAGCAAGTGGAAACATTTCTGCCCCTCTGTTTGAGGGTACCCTGAATGTTATTGTGGGGTAATGAAAAAAAAATTGTGAGTTCAAGCTTATCTCAGATCACTCTGTGACCTTGAGAAGTCCTGTGCCAATAGGTCTCGGTTTAATATCCTAGAAGGGAAATGTTGAATTAAATGAAACATACACAATCCTCAAAAAATAATCAGTATTTCTTATTTCTTATTTTTCATTAAGGAACAAGATTTTAAAAACAGAGGGAAAAAAAGGTAATCCACAGGTGAGTTAAGGCTTCATTAAAGAACATTTTGATTTGGAGATAAATTATCAGACTTCAAGACCCTATCTGTCTCAGTCAATGTCTGCTCGGATATATTTTTGTCATATAGCTGTAATTGCAAATAGCAACATTTTACATAGTTGTCTTGGCTTTTTGTTTTTTGACACTCATGATTTCTTATATAGCTGCTCAGCTCCTAGGTAATTTATAAATCGAGATATCACTGTACAGTAGTACCCAAATCCCTATCACAAACAATAGGTCATCACAATGGAAACAAAAGATGCAGAGACTAAAAGTGTAGAATTTTATTATTTATTATTAAACAGAAGTTTCTGCTTTTGATTAAAGAATATATAGAAAATTAATAGTTGAATTTGATAAATTCTTCCTTAGATTCCTCAGATATTACTTATTGTAAAAGCTATGTGATCAGCATTGAAGATTCAGGTTGCTTAAAAATGCAGATAGTTTAATATATTCTTGTAACAAACTAAAGGCTTCTTTCGAGAACTCTGTGAATTAGCTGAAACTGGGAGGTTGATATGTAAGTTTATGTTTAAAAAGTGAATAAATTAAAAAACAAAATAGAATGATGTTAGTGCTTAACTACATCCATAACTAATGTTCCCACTGTTGCAAGTAAATTTTAAAATTTACTCAAATATTCATATGTGACCATAGTCTGCCAATTTGAATGATCCAACAGCAATATCTTTTGACCTGTGCTGTTTTTTTTTTTTTAAAAAAGATGATGTGAGAGAGGAGTTAGAAGGAGAAAAACATAAATACGTTTCAGAATATTTTATTTTCACCTTGTCTATGGAATATTTCAAAGAGAATTATATCAACATGTTTATTCCATTACTTAGGAAGCACAATTAATTTCCCTAAAATGTAATCTCTCTTCATAATACATTTTCCAGTACTGTTCCTTTTAATCACAAAAATACATTTCATTTGTGAGTGGAAATGTTGACAGAGTTTGCTTTTCTTTTATTGTGATGGTTCAGAAACTTGAAATTACTTGATGTCTTTGGTGACTAAGCTATAAGTAAGTAAACATGATCAGAATTTCATTTCTTGACATTTCTTTCCAGGTACACGTTCTGCTGCCCCCAGGACAAGTCTACGCTGTGTCATTTGTGGAAGCGCGTCGATGAGGGGCAAGAGACTATTTGCTAGGCCGGGTGCAGTGGCTCACACCTATAATCCAGTACTCTGGGAGGCCAAGAAGGTGGGGATTGCTTGAGCTCAGGAGCTCCATACAAGCCCAAGCAAGAGTAAGATCCTGTCTCTACCAAAAATAGAAAAACTAGCCAGTCATTGTGGTGGGCGCCTGTAGTCCCAGTTACTCAGGAGGCTGAGGCAAGAGGATTCTTGAGCTCAGGAGTTTGAGCTTGCTGTTAGCTATGACGCCAGAGCACTCTACCCAGGGTGACAGAGTGAGACTCTGTCTCAAAAACCAAAATGGAAAGATACTATTTGCTAGAAAAGAGTCAGTAGGTGGGGAAAGGGATTCATTGGCCTATTTATTGTTTTTAATGGAATAATTCAGTGGGAAGTTGTTTAATCTGCGTTAGGTAATGTAGAGCAATTAGAGGTTTAACAAAAGTCTCATTGATGGCACTTGTGAGTATAAAGTGAGGCATTTTACATTTATTGTTACTGTTGTTATTATTATTTATAGCTGCCAATATATGTCTTTTGGTCTCAGGCAGAATAAGGACTCTTAAAAGGACAGGAAGTTTATATCCCAAAGAAGGGAATGTATTTGATACTCAGAAATAGCAACTCTACTTTGAGTTCTATGGAAAAAAATGTTTAGACATTGATTCAACTGACCAGTTAGCTCATATTTTGGGAAAGAATTGAAAAGTCTAAATATAGGACTCACCTTTGACAGCAGTGACTAAAATGCCATTACCTAGAACTAGTTAATCTTTTTCTTTTCTAAATAATGGAGTCAATTAAGAAAAATATCACCTTTACAGAATCTCTGTATTCTACATGGAGAATCAGTCACTGTGTTATGCCTTTTGATGTACTGTTGCAATTAGGATCCACGCGTAGATTCTATTAAGCTTTGCTAATGTTCTATCAACTCTGGGACCTGCAGATTTAACCTACAGAGATAACCCAGGTCTCACTGCCAAGATCAAGTTTTCCCTAAAGCACACATCAAACTTCCATCTTCTACTCTAAGGCATTTCCTTTCCAGAAAAACCCCCTAATGAATATTAGACTAAAATAATAGCATAGCAGTTAAAAATAAATTGTTTCTTCTCAAATCTTTCACTATAGGGACAATATGAGTGTGCTAATTCTTCTCCTTTTATTCTCACTTTAAAAAATTAATATTAACTGAATGGCTGGCAATCAACATTCAGTCAAGCAAACAAATAACAGCGGAATTGCTTATAAGATAAATGGGATCTAAATTGTCACGGTAAAAGGCTAAAGCAGAATTTATTTTATGCGGACCTCAAGCAACTCAACTTAATTCCTGAAGCATGACTTTTATGGTGGCCTTTACTAAAATGCATATTTTAACAAGGCATATTTACAGTTCATAATAAATGTTTAAATTAGATTAATTAGTATGTATAGTTGAGGCTTTCTTGCTGTTTGGAATTATTTGCCTTGCTAACGTAGTAAATCTAGATGAGCTGAGCACGCACTCCAATGATTCTAATCACAACACTTGGCATTTGTACAGTGCACTATATTTTCTAAGTACTTTATAATTACAGTATTAATTAGTTAAGTGACACAGTGATCTTGTGAAGAGGTCTGCATCATTATCCCTTTTCACAAATGAGAAAACTGTAAATGTAAAGGACACAGCAATTCACATAAAGTAAATCAGGTTAAGAGTAAAAATCCTTTTGCTTGACTTGTGCATGTCTGATGCTTCATTTAATCAAGAACAATTTGTTTTGGTGTCAGATTCTCTTGGCTCAACATAGCTGGGTAATAACCCCATACTCTAGATAGAGGCTTCATCCCATATATGTTTTCTGGAAATCTTACAGACTGAGGAAGGAATAGAAAATTGAGATTGTTAGTTTTGTCATATTCTGTCTTCACAATAAATTCATTGAAACCTTGAGCCTGAATTGTTGCATATGGCATCTTGGTGATGCAGTGAGTAGCCTCTTGGGAGGACCCTTTATCCCTTATCAGAAGGAAGACAGCCTGTCCATCCTGTGGCATTTTTAGTGCTTCAGATCAGGGAAAGGGAAAATGATAAAATCAAAGGCTAATGAGGCTTAAAAATCATTGAAGTCTCTTTGGTTTATAATCTCAATGCAAATTAAGTATGGTTTCCAAAATATTATGGAATAATTTTAGCTTCTTTTAAGCAAAAGACTACAATAAGCTTTTCTGAGGAAGAGTCTAAAATTCATAAGATAAGGCCTCTGTACTCAGATGACTTGTATTTTTGTGGAAGAATATAAACATGTAAACAAATTAGAGCAATATCCAACAAATATTTATTAGGCACTTGCTCACTATCAGGCATAGTTTTAGAGAATACTACAATGAACAAAGCAGGTAAAAATCTTTGCCTCACTGTCATGAATATTCTCATGGGTAAACAAAAATATTATAGGTGCTGAGATGTGAGAGGGATGGGATATTTACAGGTAAGAAGGGAAGGAAGTGTGGTCAACATGTTGTTTATCTGTGAGATATTGTGGTCAGGAAAGGCTTAATGATGAAGTGGGTCTTGAATTTAATATTGTGAAATGAGGAAATGTTCATCTGAGAGCAAGACAGAAGATTTTTGGGGTAGCCTAGGGGATTGGAAGATGTAAGGCAACTAAAGTGAGAAGTGGTTAAATGCAGAGAAAATGTACTAAGCAAAGAAGTCTAGTGGGCCAAGACTTAAACATAAAAAACTGTCTGGAGCACACTGCATGTTTTCAGCAAGGATAGAACTCAGGTATATGGGAAGCTAGTTTTAAGAATTATTGGAAAAACTATAAAGATACATAATGTGGACAACTATTAACACTTTAATTATGTCTGTCTTATACACTGGCAGAGAAGATAGCCGAGCTAGATGGTGCCACCCACCAGTTGGCTTGGTGGTGAAAAGAGACAAGGTTAGAATAGCTTCAGTCTTTACCCAACTCTATCGAAGAGGCTCTAAATTATATGACATGCCAAAAAAAAAAAAAAAAAGAAAAGAAAAGAAAGAAAACTGAACAGCAGCAACAATAAAAACTTTTCTCATACAGGATTATTCTTTCTTTGATTATTCCTCTACTTCCTATTTTCCTCCCTCCAATTATGTAAATTAAGTGATCAATTGAGCATTACGAAAAGCAAGGCAAAGCAGAGGTAACCCCAAGACATTGAAATTCACAGGTTAGGATAAAACAAATAATAAGATTCAAAACTATATAAACATTGCCAACCTCATATGAAATGAAATCGTGTACAGGCTTTTTCACAAGTCTCTGTTTTATGGAAAAAGGAATTGAATTGTAGAAAGGCTAAATAGTTTTCCAAGTCTTTAGAGCATATAAGATTTTTCTTTATTTGGATTTAATGATTTCAATTACTCACAGTGCATCTACTAACAGTCTGTTAGCAATATAATACATGTTCCATTTTTTCCTGTCACTATTGCTAGTCCCATGATTCTGGCAACTACTCTTATAGTTCAGGGGCCACTTTTTACTTTTACTTACATATCTAGTACCTAGTCCAATTAATTGCTTAATAGCAAGACTTAAGTGCCATTTGTTTATTGAATAAGTTATAGAAAACTACCTCCAATGTTCCCTGAGAAAGGAAACGTGCTGATGGTGAGGAGAGGAATCAGTGAAAGTCAGGCAGGGTCACTGTGTTCTGGTCATTGACTTATCTGGGTGTGAAGCAGGGTGAGTGTGCACTGGTTATCAGCTTACCTGAGTGGAGTGAGACACACTGGACTTACCATGCACATAGTAAGTTACATAAAACAGGTTTATTATTTATAAACAGGCAGCAAGGAACAATATAATATAACCCTGGGATTCATTATGAGCCAGCCCCACAAGACTCAGGAAAGCTGTCTGGCTGATGGAGCCTCATCTGTGCACACCCCATTTGTACTAAAGCTGAGGGACCCTGGAAAGAGGCTAATCTGGTTTTATATCTCTGGGTCACAAGTCTTTCTGGGTTGAAGAATGTCCTTTTTCCTTCAGCAGGGAGGCTGTTCTGGACAGTTCCTGCTTATCTCAGGATGCTGCACTCCCAGCACATTCTACTGTTATTCTTGAGAACAACAGGTAAGAACAGGAGAGCACCATGCTGGTCCTAGGCCACCTGGAGAACTGTTCTGAAAGTGGAATTAGCACCCTAATGATATTTTCCTCCCTTAAATCTTATTTGTTAAAAGAATTGAGAAATAATTATTACAGAAGAGGAAAGGAAAATACTTTGGATGAAATGGATTTTGAGTAGAGGTTTAACTAAAGCATTTTCTATGTTACCGTCTTTGTAAGGGAGGAAGAACGGTCTTAGTGTTTTTCATTCTCATTTGCTTTTGAAAAAATCCAGTTTTAAAACTAGAAGTCCAAAACTGCCTGCCTATAGATAGCAGCAAAATATATGTATACATGTTTTTTACTAAGTTTTTCTTTCCGAATATAATAAAACAACAATAATAAAGGGACTAATGAGTTGTAGTAAACAAATTTTACTTAAAATAGCTATGTATATTATAGTGTTAATATATATTAATATATATGCTATATATTATAGTGTTAATATATATAGTCAAGCAAAGACTAGTTTGCCTGGATGTAATTTTCTTTTCATGTAAAATAAAAGGGAAGCATCACTTCCCATCACTATGCTTTAATAAAGTTCTTGGAGTAGTAGTCAATTCAATCAGACAAGAAAAGTATATATAGGGAAAAAGCTGAATAAGAAAAAGTATTTTCAGATTTTATGACTTTATACCTAGAATAGTATAGGTATTTTACTAGAAAATTATTAGAAATGTTAACATATCATAGAAGAGTTTCTCATTACAAAGTCAATAAAATGGTTTATGGCTTTTTAAATAAAAATAAAATGGAAAAAATACCTCTTTATAATAGTAAAATAAAAGATAAATATGCTATGGCTTGAATTGTGTTTCTCCAAAAGTCATACTGAAGCTTTAATCCCCAATGTGACTTTATTTGGAGTAAGAAAGAATTTGAGGTTAAATGGGATTACAGGGCTGGGTTAATGTCTTTAAGAAGAAATAGCAGAAGGCTTCCTCTCTTTCTCTTCCCTATGAGTAGAGAGCAAAATGCAGCTGTATACAGGCTAGGAAGAGCCCTTCAGGAGCAACCAAGCCTTGTTAGATTCTCAGTCTTAGACTTTTCACTTCCAAAACTATGACAAAGTAGGATTTCATTGTTTGAGCAACCCACTTTATGATATTTTGTAATGGCAGTCTAAGCAGACTTATACAGAGCATTCAAGAATAAAATTAATAAAGAATATGTATGACATAAAGAAACCTTTGAAATAAGCTTATTTACATAAATAGAAAAGTTAGCTTATTTAAAAACAGTAAGAAGCAAATATTATAAAAGTGGTAAGTTATAAATTAATATACAAATTTAGTGTGTACTAATAAAAATATCAATGAAAATTTTTTAGCAATTAGAAAAATGCTAGACAACCCTGGGGTGAAGGGCTCAACTGCAACTTGAACTTGATTTTAGAATTGAAAACAATATAAGCTAAACATTTGTGCCCTCATTAATTGAAATAAAAAAAGTGCTAGAACATATGTTAATGCAAACATAAAATAATATAGAAGAAAATTCTGAGAAGATAGGATATTAATAAAGGAGTAGCCAAGGAGTATTACAATTTCAATAAGTAAATAGTAAAACTCATTTACCATAGAAAAATAGATGAAATAAGTACAGAGATTAAGTATATGGTACAAATGGCACTCAAAGTGCTAGTACTTGGGAGAAAGATTATTTGATCAATTATTTCAGGGCAGCTAATTTGCCATGTGGGTACAAGGTGAAGTATATTATTGCCTAAGTTTTTATGTCACAGTCTTAAAAGGAAAAAGTATAAATTATATATAAAATAATAATAGAATTTGTTTATAATCTAAGAGAAGAGCTTCCTTTCTAAACAGTTTAAGTATTTCCTACATTAGTGAAATGTTCTGAAGTTCTCATTTTTAGTTGGATTTTTTCCCTGTTTTGATATCAAGGTTGTGTTTGCTACATAGAATGTGTTAAGGAAGATTCCTTCTTTCTCAGTATTTTTGGAATAATTTCTGCAGTATGGCTATAAGATGTTATTTGAAGGTTTGATAGAATTCTGGTGTGAAGCTATCTGGGGCAGAGATTTTTTTTGTTGTTGGGAGATTTTTTATTGTTTGTTCAATCTCAGTTCTTGAAATTGGTCTGTTCAAGAGATCTATTTCCTCTTGATTAAATCTAGGGAAAGGGTGAGTCCAAGTATTGATCCATTTCCTACATTATCAAATTTGTGGGCATAGAGTTTCTTGTAGTATTCATAAATGATCTCTTGTATGCTTGTGGCATCTGTTGTTTTTTCCCCTTTAACGTTTCTGATTGAGGTGATTAGAGATTTTTCTTTTCTGTTTCTAGTTAGTCTGGCCAATTGTTTATCAATTTTATTTATTTTTTTAAAAACCAACTTTTTGTGTCATTAATTTCATGAGTGATTCTTTTGTGTTTAATTTCATTACTCTCTTATTTAATTTTGGTAATTTCTTTTCTTCTGCTGGGTTTGAGATTAGATTGTTCTTCTTTTTCCAATTCCATAGATGGTTCATGAATTTGATGTGCTCTATTTCTGTTTTTTTAATGTAGACATCTAATGCAATAAATTTTCCTCTTAAGGCTGCTTTTGCTGTATCCCACAGATTTTGATAACTGGTGTCTTCATTGTTGTTATGTTTGAGGAATTTAACTATTTCCTCTTTTATCTCTTCCTGAACCCAACTATTATTCAGTATAAGGTTGTTTAATTTCCAAGTCTTTGTGTGAGGATGATCATTTTTGTTGGAGTTGAGTTCCTCCTTTATTTCCTTGTGATCTGAGAAGATACAAGGTCTAATTTCTGTTCTTTTAATTTTGCTGATGTTTGACTTGTATCCTAGGATGTGGTTGATTTTGGAGTATGTACCATGGGCTGACGAGAAAAATGTATATTCCTTAGCTTTGGGGTAGTGTGTTCTACATATGTCTATTAATCCCATTTGTTTTAGGGTCACACTTTGTTTAGTTTCTGTTTAGAAGATCTTTCCAGCTCTGTAAGAAAGGTGTTAAAGTCCCCAACTATTAATAGTGTTATGGGGATACCATATTGCTCAAACCCATCAAGATCTGTTTTGTATAACTGGGAGCATTTAATTTGGGTGAATAAATATTTAAAATTGAAATGTCTTCTTGGTGAATTGTTCCTTTAACCAGTATAAAGTGTCTATCTTTGTCTTTCTTAACTTTATTTGCTTTAAATATGCTTATATCTGGAAATAAGTTTGCATTCCCTCCTTTCTTCTGATTTCCGTTTGCTTGAAATACTGTTTTACACCCCTTAACCCCAAGTCTTGTTGTGTCCTTGAAAACAAGGTGTGTCTCCTTGATACAGTATATGGATGGCTTGTGCTTTCTATACAATCAGCCAGCCTGTGCCTCTTCAGTGGTGAGTTCAGTTCATTGACATTTATTGAAAGAATTGATAAATGAGGTGGAGTTCTATTCATCTTATTTTGTGATGGTCCATTGTGCAGTTTTATCCTTTGTGCCATTGTGGAAGCTATGTTTTGACCTTTAGCTTCTGGGTGTTTACTTTGTTGGTGGTCCATTGTGTTCAGTGTTAAGAATAGGTTTAAGTATTTCCTGTAGCACTGATCTTGTTATAGTGAATTTTCTCAGAGATTGGATGGCTGCAAAAGTTTTGATTTCTCCATTAGTTTTGAAGCTTAGTTTAGCAGGATACAGAATTCTGGGATAAAAATTGATTTTTTTTAAGAATGTTGAAGGTGGATGACATTGTTCTTCTGGCTTGGAAGGTTTCAGTTGAAAACTCTGTTGTCATCCTAATGCTCTTCCTTTGTAGGTCAGTTGTGCTTGCTGTTGCCTGCTTGCAGAATTTTTTCTTTCATTTTGACTTTGGACAGGTTCATTACAATGTGCCTTGGAGAGACTCTGTTTGAATTGATATGACCCAGGGTTCAATATCCATCTGAAAGGAGTGTGTCAGAGTCTTTAGTAAAACTTGGAAAGTTTTCCTTTATCATGGTCTCCAATAGAGCTTCCATTCCTTTGGGACAATCTTCTTCCCCTTCAGGAATGCCTATTATTCATGTGTTTGAAAGCTTCATGGAGTCTTGTAGTTCTTAAGTGCCTGTTGTGCCTTGTCTCTCTTCTTTTTTGCTTCTTTAACCACCTAGGTTAACTCAAACACTTTATCCTCTAGCTCTGAGGTTCTTTCTTCTCCATGGGCTAACCTGTTTTTGATACTTTCCACTGCATCTTTATATTCTCTGACTGTCTTCTTCATTTCTTTAAGCTCTGCCATATCCTCTCTTTATTCTACATATCTCTCATCTTCCATTTTCTTGTCCATTCCTTTTATTGTCTTTATCAGACATATTTGAAATTCCCTTTCTGTCAAGTCCATTAATTCTTTACAGGTGGAGTCTTCTTCAGTAGCTGCCTCATAGTCCTTTGGAAGAGTGCCTGTATTTTTGTTTTTCATGTTGTGTGAATTTTTCTGTTGTTTCCTCATCATGTGTTCTTTCTTCTTTTTCACCTCTTTCTTCTCCTTTTCTTCTCATTGCCTCCTTTGTTTTACACAGAAGTCCTTGCTGTTGATGTTGTAGTGTGTCACTGGGACACCAAATGGTGCTGTTGTTTTTTTAGGAGACAGAGGGCATAGCCAGCAACTTCTATGGGCCTAATTCCAAATTTAGATGCCTTTGGTGATTACCTGATTGTTTCCTCAGCATTGAAACCCTGCTGTGTTGGGATCTTAAAGCTCACAATAATCCTTCAGGGATAGGTCTCACAGTGCCCTCTGACTCCAGTTCCTGTGGAGTGTCAGAATCCTTCAGTGTGTTCCAAGAGTGGAGTTCTCATCCTGGCAAACAGAATTAAGATAGCCATGCTTTAGACCCCTGATAAGACCTTCCCACAATGGCAGCCCCCTGGCCACTGAGACTTTCTCAGAATGGCTGCCTCATCAACCTATGGAAAATCCACTCCAATTGTCATTCAAATCTGGTTGCTGGAAGCTTCCCCCAACAACTGAAAACTCCAAAAAGACTTCCTCCCATCCTGGACCTCTGTGGCGGGCAAGCCAATCTCAGCCAATTGCAATCACTTGCCTAATTCATCAAATTTCCACCATTCCAGATTATATGGAAGCACCACTTACTTGCTGTGCTCCCTAAGCTGTTACTCTGGGTAAGGTCCCCACGCCAGATATGACTGGCTTCTCTCTTTTTCCCTAGTCATTCTAGGAGAGCTCAGCTGAACGATCCTTCTGGTCTGCCATCTTCACATGTCTATTGGGGGTAAATATACTTTAAGCTAGGACTTATTTTTTTATTTTTGGAAAGCTTTTATAAATTGGTTAGAAAATGTGTTATATTAGAAAAAATGTATGCAGTGTTATATATAAAATATATATTATAGGAAAAGAAGAAACAATATGTAAACAAGTAGTTCAAAGAATAAGTATGTATGGCCAATAAACACAGAACAATTGCTTGATGTGTGTCATGATTAAAGTAATATAAACCAAAATAATAACGTGTAATAATTGCTACATACAATAAGCATATAACGAAAATTTTGATTATATTCAATGGTGGTGAGGATAGAAAGAAAAGCAGTCTTAAATTTTTTGGTGAGAGTATAAACTGCTGAACTCTTTGGATCATAATTAGGCAAAGTATACCAAATTAAAAATCCATATATTATTTCACTGTGTCCATTGCTAAGAATTTATTATATAGAAGACCCTCTCAAGATGTTTATACAGAGATATTAATTGAAGCATTATTTAGAGTAGGAAATGAAAAACTTTTTAAATGAATTTATAATTACCATTTCCCTTTAGAATGTTAATAACTGCACTTTTATCCTAACAGTGAGAAAAACACAGCAATCTACACAATCATAATGTAATTTTGAGTCTAAGAATGAGCTTTCAAAGGAATGATGTCAACTAGATTTCAAAGAATTGCAAACCCCCTCCTTGGAAAGAATTCAGAAACTATTTTCCCTTTTGCCAAGCATGGGAACAGAAGATGATGATATAAATGCAAGGGAAAGGGAAACAACAAAAATTAACAAATTCTTTAAAGTTGAACATGGGCTAATGTTACAGTTTATTATGTAGTATATCCCCAAACATAAGGAATGTGTGCACTTACTTACAATCTTTTCTCTAGGCCTTTGCTGGGAACTCAAAGAAAATATTAGGAACAATGCAGGAAATAGGAGAGAGCTGGTGTAGGAGATAAAAGAAATCTGATGACTATTGGTGGACAGTTAGGAAACTTGATAGCATGTGATACCCTTCACCACGTGAAATAAATAGATGTCTGCCACTAGTGTGGGGCAACAAATTCTACTCCCCACTGGTCTTAGGCAAAGGTCAGCAGCTGCTAAAGTAAGAGTAGAAGGAAAATCAATCTGCTATTGGCAGTGGGGGAGAAAATGCTCCTGAAACTCAGCTTCAGTCACTTATTGGGATAGGAATAAAAACATCACCTCTTTGCCCCTGCACTGACATTAGATGAACCCTGCATCTTCTGTCCCCATGATGCATGGCAGAGAATGGATGTCACGTGAAAGGAAGAGAAGGGATCCATATTCATGAGTCAAAATGTTGTTAACAATCTCAAGATTGATTTATAGTTCAACACACACAAAATATTTTATTTTCATAGAAATTGAATGTTTTTGCTACAACAAATAAGCAAGGAGATGATTATGTTAATCAGTTAAATGTAAGTACTCCACATTGTATATCAAATCGGCACATTGTACCCCATAAATGCATTAATGTACAGAATTATGATTTAATAAAAAATTAAAAAAAGAAATTGGCAACCTAATTCTAAAATGTATGGACATACAGTAATATGCAGCATATCAGCATTCATGTCAATGATGGACAACAGTAGACCCATAAGATTATAATGCAATATTTTTACTATAACTTTTCTATGTTTAGATATGTTTAAAGGCACAAATGCTTACCATTATGTTACAATGGCTACAGTGATCAATTCAGTACAATAGAATACTATATAGGTTTGTAGCCTAACAACAATAGGTTATATCATACATCCTAGGTACATAGATGCCTATACCACTTAGGTTTGTATAAGTATACTGTTTATGATTGCACAATGATAAAATCATTTAAGGAAGAATTTATTTATATGTATTCCCATTACTAAGTGATTTATGACTATACCAATGATAATTTTGAAAGTAATAACATAGAGGATTCACTCACTAAATTTGACATATTCTAAAATTTCAGTAATCAATAACATAAAGTTTATAAGTCAATTCACCCACATATGTTCAATTAGGTTTTCCAACAAAAGTGCAAGAAAACTAAATGGAAAAAGTCTTTCCAAAATATTATTACGAAAATTTGATGGGTGTTCATATGCAAATATTGAACCTTAATCTCTTATATAGGACACAAAAGACATAAGCCATAAAGAAAAAAAATGATGTTAATTAGAATTTATCAAAATAAAGCTAATTCTGCTTTTTGAAAGTCACTATTAAAAATGTAAAGAAAATTATAGATAGGAAGAACATATGTCCAATACATATCTATGATCAATAACTATTATTTTTAATATATAAATGAATTAAAAATTATTGTAACTCAATAATAAGAAAATAAAACATGCATTTAAAAATAGTGAAAAAAATCACAATTTAATTAACTTAAAGATGTCTTTTTTTTAGCCATTTTTGGTTTTCAACATTCCTTTCTGAAGATGGTTGATGAGAAATATTGATCCTCCAGATCATCTCAGAAAAAAAGGAAAATTTTAGACGAAAACTACAACAATAACAACATGGCTCAGGTGTAATTCAGAGGGAAAAGAGCCAGAACCTATAGGAGATTCCATGGAGAAAAGTTATGTAGCAGAACAAGAAGGATCAAGATTTCAGCAGAGATCAGCCATTGAGAAACTTGGAGTTCCATAGGAGGCATGGTTGACTCCTACTCACAAGCACTATCTACTGTCTCAAAAATTAAACTGGGCATCCCAACATAACTCACACTGTTAAGAAGACTACCGGGCTGGGAAAAGAGAAAGGATTTCAAAGTGCTCCATCTTCCCTTATCAACAAGAGACAGGAAAATGCCAAGCACATGGTAGAACACCACCACTGTAGCCTGCAAATAGCTAGCATTTAAGAAAAGCACACAACTAAGAATATCTATAACTAAGGTATCCATTCAGAACCTCCATCAAAGTAACTGCAAGCAAAGCTAAAGGTCTTTGCCCAACAAATGCCACAGACATATCCTTAAGATTGGAGGTTGAGAGGCCATTCTAAGCAAAAGAATACCCCCAAATGAGAAAAGACATTTGCTCCAGATTAGAAGGGATAAATTCAAAAACTCAGGGGTGAAAAGGCAAGCATTATACCAGCTCTCTAGCAATGGTTCCCAACCAAAATTAGTTCAAAGTAAGCATTTCACATTGTTATTGAAGCAGTACCCTGAACTCCATGAATGAATCAATGTACAAAGTTGTGATTTAATAAAAAACAATAAAAAAAAGAAATGACAGATAAAGAATCACAAATATTGGTTGTAAGGAAGCTTAATGAAATCCAACAGAAAATGGAAAACCAATGTAAAGAAACCAGAAAAACAATTCAGGAAATTAATAAAAATTTGCTAAAAAGACAGATATAATAAAAAAAAAAAAAGGAAAAGTTCATTTGGAAAAATACAAAATGCAATGAAAAGTTTTAAAAATTGACTATGTCTAGCCAAAGATTTTCAAAACTTAAAGACAATTTTTTGGAATTCACCCAGTCAGTCAAAAATAAAAAAAACAAAGAATCAATAGGAATAAGCTCTGTGGGAAACTGAGCACTATGCTTTTAGGGATGGTCACTGGTTCTTGAGGGAGGCTCTGGGAGTGGAACAATCTCCTGGCTGGCATGGAGATGTTTTTCAGTCTGGAGATAAGCCTCAAGCAACTTAGTGCTCTAACAAGATAAGATTGGTCCCTCATTAGTAAGCAGGTGTTGGACTTTGAACATTTGTGATACATCAGGGTGGTATAGTCAAGCCCATGGGGAACGAGCATGTAGCCCTTGTATGGGCACTCCCTACACCGGTTATATGTTTTTTCAATACAAGCCCATGGCAGAGATTACTCACGGCTCTCCTGCACCTATGGGGAGCCTCACCTCTTTTAAGCTGGTACTTTCAATCCATGTACTGACTGATTCCTGAGTGCAGAGTCAGTTTGACATAGTGGCACTGACATAGTTGGCAGGATTTGGACCGTTTCATGGACCTATAGGGGGAACTGCACTTGGGGCAAGTGAAACCTTTGGCAAACAACAAGAGGGAAATTACAGGGAAATAAGGGGCAATTCCCCATCCATAATATCGCAACTGGGAGGTCACAGGCCAAAGGGGTGCAACCCTTGGAGTAAGTGAGTCCTTTGGAAAACAGCAAGAAAGGGACCAAAAGGGTATGACCCTTGGAGTAATTGACACCTTTGACAAACAACAAAAGGAAGATTATGGGGAAACAGTAGATAATTTCCCCACCATACAGTCACACCAGTTCGAAACTAATAAGGAAGATAATGATGTTAGAGAATGTGATTCTATAGACCCTGTGTCCTCTCGTCCATTGCCACCTTTCACCCTTTGTTGAGAAACATGATAATAAACTGAACAAAATTCCAAAGAATGAAAAACACAAAACTTATGAGAGTTCTTCTAGTTCTTCCTCAGAAGAGGAAGTATATGGTACAAATACAGATAAACAAGGAGATACCTTGATAACTATAATGGCACCTCCGATTAAACAGTTAGAAGTCCAGTTGAATGTTCTCACAGTCAAAACTACTGGTATAAATCATCCAGCATTGCCCTCAGTGCCTCCCAATGAAATAGCCATAGTATAAACAGAGTTGTGCTGTCTTCAAGCCTGGGAAAAGGTTCAGGCTTCTGGAGATATTTCTAAGTCTTTTGTTGGGGTGATGCAGTCTGGGAGTGAGCCTTCTGCTGACTTTTTGGCTCAACTGGGGACTTTGGTAGATGGGGCTGTTGCTCAGCCAGAACTTGGAGATGTGCTTTTCCAGACCTTGGCATTTGGGAATGTTGATTCTAAGTGTCAAAAAGTTTTGCGTCCTCTGAGGGCACAGGGTGCTCCTCTGGAAGAATGTATAGGAGCATGCTCTGATGTAGGAACCAAACCCTATAAGGCTAATCTTCTTTTTTGCCACCCTAAAAGATGGGTTCAAATCAAATTTTGTTAAATGCCATAATTGTGGGAAGCTAGGCCATATGAGAAAAGAGTGTTAGAAAAGGAATAGCAATCAGAATACTAGTGGGAAAGGCAATCTCTCATTCAATGATCAAAAGAAAACAAGGAGGATAGAAACCCCCAGGTATATGCCCCAAGTGTAAAAAAGGACTCCATTGGGCAAATGAATGCCACTCTCAATTTGATAAGAAGGGTACACCTTACAGCAGGGAAACCATTGGTCAGGCCCAACCCAGGGCCCACAGGCTCCTTCCCAAATACAGCAACCCATTTTCTATAAAAAACCTGATATGTCTGAATGGGAACCTGGTTATGTGCTACATTGGGGTCGAGATTTTGCTCATATCATTACAGAGCAACAAGAAAAACAATGGCTGCCTGCCTGCTGGATTAGTCCTCGACATGAGCAAGAGACCTCACCAGCCATTTGATGAATCTGTCTTCATTAACCTCTTCTATTGATACAAGGTTCCCTCATTCCAGCCTAAATAGGAAACTCCAAATACCTGGGCCTGAGTAAAATTCATGAAAAGAATATCCTAGTATTTTACTCCAAACGATTAACCCAGATTTTCATTTACTTTGAACCCTGGATCAACCTCCTCTGAGGAACCTCTAACTGTCCCCCTATATCACTGTCCAGTTTCAGCAGGAAGTGGTTTTGCACAGCCAGCATCCCTTTTCTATAAAGGCAATTAAGAGCTCCTGTTTGGAGAAGAAGGATTGATATGCATTCCACCACTCAGGGAGCCCCCACTCCATTCTATATGCCTGGGTAAGCTCAGCACACATCCTCTGGGCTCTAGCAAGGTCATGAACAAAGCAGCCCATTTTTGTAGTGGTTAGCAGACAGAGTTTGGTGACACAATAAGATAAACTGCTAGCAAAGGTGAGAGAATTTTACTTATTTGCTGCTCCTCCATACTTCAGCTTGGAAAGGGTATGAGCTCATTGACACTACCCTTTCTGTACCTGACATTAAAACCCCAGACATTGTTTAATACTTCCTATGGAAGCATCATTGATTAAGGATCCCATGGTTCAGCCCAAAACAAACAATTAGGTGATGAAATGTGTAAGATCAATATTATTACTGCCATGATCAACCATTTCCATAATGTTTGGCATGGAGGAGGCTTGTCTCCCCTTGCCTGTGGGAGCAACACACCATCATCTTTGGAAGCGATCTCCAGCCCTCTCACCTCTATATGCTTGGAAGAGTGCAATCTGTCACAAAAATTGGAATTATTTCAACACTATGGCTAATCCTTCTCCCTTTTCTTCTGAGAAGCCCCTCACTGGTTTCATTGGTGTAATTTTGTTAATTATTCTGTGCTTTTTATTCCTTTGCCTAGCTAGAAGGAAAGCTGCTTGATGAGAAGAACAGATGAAACAGAGAACTGTGTTTTTCTCCCTTACCCTGCATAAGCATATCTTAAACAGAAAAGGAGGATATGTAGGTGAATGGTCCCTGGTTCCTGAGGGAGGCTCTGGGAGTGGCACAATCTCTTGGCCAGCATAGGGATATTTTTCAGCCTGGAGACAAGCCTCAAGCAACTTAGTGCTCGAACGAGATAAGATCAGTTGCTCATTAGTAAGCAGGTGTTGGACTTTGAACATTTGTGATACATGAGGGTGGGAATCGAGCCTGTGGGGAAAGAGCACATAGTAATCCTTAAGCACATAGCCCTTGTATGGGCACTCTCTACACTTGTTGTATATCATTTCAATAAAAGGCCACAATGGAGGTTACTCGAGGCTCTCCTGTACCTATGGGGAGCCTCACCTCTTGCAAGCTTGTACTTTCAATCTGTATATCAGCTGTTTCCTGCATGTGGTGTCAGTGTGACATAGTGGCACTGACAAAGGTCTGTGAGAAATACAGAGATTATATAAAATGGCCAGATATAAGAATCATAAGCATCCCTGAGGGTGAAGAAGAAAAGGCACAAGGCTAAGAAAATATATTTGAGGGAATAATGGGGGAAAACATCCCTAGTCTTACCAGAGATTTAGCTATCTAGATAGAAGAAGCTCAATGAACACCTAGGAAATTAATTGTAAAAAAAGAATCAACAAGGCACATACTCATCAGACTGGCCAAAGCCAACATGAAGGGGAATGTCAGTGAGTGATGAGGCAAGAATATCAAGTAACTTACAACAGAGAACCCATCAAACTAACAGCAGACTTCTCAAGAGAGACCTTATAAGCCAGAAAGGAATGGGGTCCTATCTTTAGTCTCTTTAAACAGAATAACTGTCAGCCAAGAATGTTGTGCCAGCTAAACTAAGTTTCATGAATAACGGAAAAACTTGTCTGTACTAGACATGCCATACAGGAAATTATCAATGGTGAATTACGCAAGCAACAGCACAACAGATACCAACCAGTATCAAAACACCTAAAAGTTATAGCTTGTAGCTGTTATAAAACAATAGCACAATAGGTAAAACAAAACAATAAGGTATCATTTAATATGCTGAATAGGACAGCATCCCAAATATCAATATTAATTCTCCCCGTTAATGTTCAGCATGCCCAAAGGTATGAATGGATGAAAAAAACACAACCCAAATATTTGCTTTCTTCATGAAACCCATCTAAACCATAAGTATTATCACAGACTCAAGGGAAAAAAGAAATATTCCACATAAATGAAAACAAAAAGTGAGCAAGTGTAGCCACTCCATCTTAGATAAAACAGAGCATATAGAAACAATGGTTAAAAAAAGACAAAGATGGTCATTATATAATGGTAAAGGGAGAAATCCAACATGAAGACATCACAATTTTAAATATGTATGCAAATAACAGGAGCTTCCAGTTTCAGAAAGTAAATTATTTTAGAAATAAGCAAAGAAATAAATAGTAGCTTCTTAATAGTCAGAGGAATCAAAACTCCACTGACAGAACTACACAGATTATTGAAGTTGAAAATGAATAAAGAGATTGGACTTAAAAGAACTCTAGAACAAATGGACCTAGCAGTCATTTGGACCTAGTCATTTCCCTAGCATTCATTCTACAGAAAAACTAGTGATAATATTTTTCTTTTTTTTTTCTTTCTTTTTTATTTTTTTTTTGTTGTTGTTGCAGTATTTGGCCAGGAATGGGTTTGAACCTGCCACCTCTGGCACATGGGGCCTGCACCCTACTTCTGAGCCATAGGCACCACCTTGAATATATATTTTTCTTTTCAGCACATAATATCTTAGGCCACAAATCAAGTCTTGGCAAGTTAAAAAAAAAAATTGAAGTCAGACCACATATCTTCTCAGACAACAGTGAAATAAAACTAAAAATCAATTCAGAGAAAAACATTTGAATTAACACAAAGTCATGGTAAATCAAACAATCTGCTGCTGCTGAATGTTGTTGGTTTCAATGATGAAATTAAGATGGAAATCAAAAGATTTCTTGAACTGAATGACAAAGGGGACGTGGGTTTCAAAATCTATGTGATACAGAAAGTCGACCTATGGAAAAGTATAGCCTTAAGTGATGTCATCAAGAATACAAAAAGATAACAATTTAACAAGAAAATGTCACATTTCAACAATCTAGAAAAAGAAGAATAAACCAAACTCCAAGTAAGCAGAAGAAAGAGAATAACAAAGATCAGAGAAGAACTAAATGAAATGGAAACCAAAGAAATAATACAAAGGATTAGTGGGGAAAATATTTGTTCTTTGCAAAGGTAAACAAAATCAGTAGACCACCAGCCAGATTAACCACAAATTGAAAAGAAAGAACTCAAATAACCTCAGTCAGAAATAAAAAAGGGGATATTAAAACGGATATCATAGAAATCCAAAATATCATCTGTGAACACTATGAAAACTTCCACCCGAAGAAACTAGGAAACCTGAAGGAGATGAGCACATTATCGGAAATATATAACCTTCCAAGTCTAAAATAGGAGGAAATAGAAATCCTTTCCAGATCAATAATGAGCAGTGGGATTGAAGCAGTAACAGAAAATCTCTCAACAAGAAAAGCCCCACTTTAGACAGATTCACAGTCAAATTCATACAGACCTACAAAAAAGAACTGTACCTCTCTTACAGAAACTATTCCATAAAATCAAGAAGAAGGAAAACCCCACCTCATTCCAAAAAGCTAACACCACAATGTTACCAAAGCAAGGAAAGAGCACAGCAAAAAAAGAAAACTACAGAATGATATTCCTTATGATCATAGATGCAAAAATCCTCAACAAAATACAAAGCAAACATCAAACATGTAATCCACTATGTTAAAGTATAATTTATACCAGAGATGCAAGGATAATTTAGCATATGCAAATCAGTAAACATGATTAACCTTATAAACAGAAATAAAAACAAAGCCTACATGATTATCTCTTTAGATATAGGAAAGGCATTCAATAAAATATAGCACCTTTTCATGATAAAAACCCTCAAAAAACTAGGCATAAAAGAAACATACCTCAAAATTATAGAAGCCGTATGTGCCAAACCCATAGCCAACATCATACTGAATGAGGAAAAGTTAAGAGCTTTCTTCCTAGGAACTGAAACAAGACCAGGGTGCCCCCCATCATCACTTCTACTCAACCTAGTATCAAGACAGAGCAAATAGGCAAGAGAAGGAAATCAAGGGCATCCAAATTGGGCAAAAGGAAGTCAAACTATTTTGCCAATGATATAATCTTGTACCTAGAAATCATATAGACTCTATTAAAGGACTTCTGGAATTAATAAATTAACTCAGTAAAGTCTCAGGTTTAAATCAATGCACACACATCAATAATATTTTTATATACTAATCTATATACTAATAACAGTCAGGTGGAAAGTCAAGTCATAGACTCAATACCATTCATTATAACTAAAAAGAACATAAACTACCTAGGAAAATACTTAACAAATGAGGTTAAAGACCTCTATAACGAGAACTCTAAAACACTGATGAAAGAAATCTTACATGGCACAAAAACATGGAAAACATCCCATATTCATAGATTAGTAGAATCAACATTGTTAAAATGCCTATTTTGGGGACCAAAGAGATTTACAGATTAAACAGTCCCCACTAAAATACCAGCATCATATTTCACAGAGCTAGAAAAAAATAATTATAAACTTCATCTGGAACCAAATAGAAGCCTGTATAGCCAAAGCCATCATAAGGAAAAAGAAGAAATCTCAAGGCATCATACTACTTGTCAAATTGTATTCCAAGACTATAGTAACCAAAACAAGATGGCACTGGTATGAATGTAGAGACATGGACCCATTCATTATTAGGAACATGCAAATAATTAAAACCTCATTGAGATAACAGTCACATCTACTAGAGTCCAAAAAACAAATTCAATTAAAAAAGACACACCAAAGACTGCTGAGGATGTGAAGCCAAAGGATTGTACACTGCTGTTAAGGATGCTTGTAGGTTAAGGAGTTTATGTGACATTTACACATGCACTAAATGTGACTCTCTAAACTCCTTCCCAGATATTCTCCTGAGACCCAGGAAAGTGTATGTCCACACAGGAACTAGATATGAACCTTCTTAAGAGTCTTATCAATAATCACTAAAAACTGGAACCAACTCGAATGCTTATCAAGACAGCTATATTACAAACTGTGCCACATCCTTGCAGTGGAATATCCTCAGCAGTAAAGAGGAATTGGATGCATGCAACATCATAACCCAATTTCAAAAGCATTTTGCTAAATGAAAAGAACTAGACATGAAAGGCTATATTCAGTTTGAATCTATTTATATGGTTTTCTGGAAAAGGCAACACTATAAGGACAGAAAACATACCAGTGGTTGGAGGAAGAAAATGACTAAAAAGGGGCAACAGGCATGTTTGGGGGAAATCTTCTATATCCTGATTTTGGTGGTGTTGACTGTATATGTTTGTCAAAACTCACTGGCATATGTACTTAAAGAAGAATGAATTGTATTGCATGCAAATTATATCTCAATGAACATGACCAAAGAGATTTACAGATTAAAAAGTTCCCACTGAAATAAAAGCATCATATTTCACAGAGCTAGAAAAAAGGAAGAAAATGAATCATTAGGCTTATGAAAGAGGATTTAAGAGATTGTTTCAGGCAAACAATCTATTTATAGTTAAAAAGATGGTGGAGTTCTACACAGCTATCAAAAAGATAATGTGTTCACATGGTTATAAATAATTTGTTTAGGTACATCATAAGCTTTTTAAAAACAAAGCAGGGCACACACTATTTGAAGAATAATGAAGAAATGGAAAATATGAACAGGTATGTAATCTACTAAGGAGCTTGAATCAGTAATTAAGATCCTCCCCCAAAAGAAAAGCCCGGGACCATATGGCTACACTGGTGAATTCTAATGAGCATTTAAAGGGGAATGAATACCAATTCTCCCTCAAACTCTTAAATTGAAGAAGACAGAACACTTCCAAATTCCTTCTATAAGGCCAGGATCACCCTGATAGAATGCCAGACAAAGACATCATGTGAAATAAAACAGCAGGCTAACATCCCTGCTGAATATTGATGCAAATATCCTCAACAACACACCAGCAGAGAGAGCTGAACAGAACATTAAAAGAAATATTATGCATCATGACCAAGAGTGATTTATTTCTGGAATGTGAGATGGTTCAACATATGAAAATCAATTAACCTTATATACCATATTACTATAACAAAATGAAGGCAAAAACCACATGATCATCTCAGCTAATGCAGAAAAAAACATTTGACAAAATATAATACTCAACAAATTAGAAGTGAAATGTAGAATTGTATGATCTCTATATGATCTCATAATTTCACTTCTAAGTGTATATACCCAAATGAATTGAAAATAGATTCTCTAAGAGATACTCATTAACCCATATTCTTGGCAGGATTATTTCTAATAGCTAACAGGTGGAAGCAATCCAAGTTAGCCCATACACATACAATGGAATATTAGTCAGTCCTAAAAGAAAGGAAATTATAGCATATGCTACAATAAGAAACTTTGAAGACATCACGGTAAGTGAACTAGGCCAGGAGGAAAAGAAAAATGCTGTGTTATTTGATTTATACGAAGTATCCAAAGTAAATATAGAGACAGACAGTAGAATGGCAGTTGGCAGGTACTAAGGGAGGGGATGGAAGGAAATATTGTTGTTTAATGAAGACAAAGTTTCAACTTTGCAAGACGAAGAGTTCTAGAGACTGTTGAACAGTGTGAATGTACCTAACACCACTAAACTATTCACACCAAAAAAACAAAAAATGGTTTAAGATAGCAAGTTTCATGTTATGTGTACTTCATCACAATTAAAAATTAAAAAATAAATTAAAAAAGCAAAGTACAGAATAACTTTCATTGTATAACAATGCTTATATAATTAAAAGTCATAACTAAAAATTTAATTGGGACAGAAAAAGTACAGATTAGGGATAAATGGAAGGATTAATTTTGAGTTTTATTTTTGCCTTTGAGGTATTTTGGAATTTTTTTCATGAGTATGTATTAACTTTAAGAAAAAAATACTTAGAAAGGGAAATAGAAATAGGTAGGTAAAAAAATAGATCAATAGATACATAGGTAGGTAAAATTGCTGTTTGGTTGATTCTGACCCACAAAAAATGGCAATCTCATGAAATTTAATAAAATAGAAGAATCGCTAAAAGAAAAATAAAGCATATTATTTAATCTTTAATTTTTTTTCATTTTTGAGTTTGTGAATTCAAAAACAGTTCTGAAAAAAATGTCGATTTAGTGTTAGAAAGTTCTAAGTCTACTGAGTTTTTGGCATTAGGGGTCACTGCGAAAGTTTTGAGACAGACTGTGGTGTGGTCCACTATTTCGCTTCCAAGAAGCACAGTTGACAGTGTTCTTCCACTGGCTGGGCTTATCAGTTTTTCTGGAAGGGCTTCATTTCTTTCTCCCTGTGCAGATTTTATGTTTCTGGAATTTGTGTATCTCAAAACTTTTGTAATGACCAATGTAATCCAAATTACTTCATCTGAAATTCTGCTTGCAAAGTATTTTTATTTTGTGAAGTATCTTAAAGAATATTTCAAGAGAGCACATTTGTATGTTTTAGAAATGGCATCACCCTTTTTGATCTACATCAGTGTAAAAGACTCAGATCTGAACCATGATTGTCAATGAGGAGAAGCTTACAGGGTTTGAGTCAAAATTATTTTTTGCTAGTGACAGAGCTCATGTTCCTTAGGCAGATGATGAATAGTAATAGTTGAAGTATATTATAAATATCCTTTCTTGCTAATGTATTACATTTTATTAGCTAGATCAATATTGCTGTAATTTCCACCCATTAGCATCTCATTGCTGTAAAGTACATAAAAATATTTACATTAACACGGATCAAAATTGCAACAGTGTATATTAAAATATGAATGACATATAATCAGAATTTTCTGTTTCTACTGCCTCTAGTTATTTGTGACCCCAGATACGAAGTTCAAGTTTATACTTAATAGCACAATTATGTAAATCTGTAATTCTAACACTGAATTACAGCTGGTAATGATCAATAATTATATTTATGTATGATGTGAAGTTAATACTGCCACCATAGATTAATGTAAACAACGAAATTATTTCTGCAGTCAAGTGCTAACAAATCATCATAAACAAAGAGAACTAAAACAATCTCTTCAGAGCTGAATTCTTCCAGCAGAGTAAACAGATTTTTTACTCCCAATGAATGCTAAAGCCCCAATTATAGAGAGCATGACTCTCCCCAAAATGTCACAAAGGCTGGATGTTTCACTATACTTTTAAAGTTTTTATTTTAGCCTTTAGGAAAGGTCAAAGTATTCTGAATTATCTGATAAGCTCTATTGGGAAAAACACCAGGATAGGTGAAAGACAGAGAAAAATAGTTATGTAAGAGAAATACCAGTTAATTTAGAAGACAATTTGGCAAATGTATGCATCTTCGGGTACATTATAGATTTCCAGGTCTTTCCACAAAACATAATTCTTTGCCAATATAATGGACAATTGTACAGAGCTATAATACTGTCTAGACCTTTTTTGAATTAGAGTCATAAATTAATAAAACCAAAATAGGAAAAATTACATGTAAGAAAGACTAGTTTTTAACAATTAGGAATTTTATGGACCAGAGAGAAGACGCGTGAATCATTCTGTGTATCTTTGCATCTCTTAGAGCTGTGTGAATAGTGGATACACAGGTGGGAGTCGGTAGGCCTCACTGCAATACAATGAAATCATCTGAAGAACAAATCTAATATTGTAAAACCATCATGCTTCTTGATCGGGCTAAAATATATGTTATATTTCCAATTTCACACTCAGATTAAAACAAGAACTGACATACGAGGATGGACATTTTATATGTTTTATTCATTCATCATTTACTTCTGTTTAGATAACATGTATGTAGTGTTCCCATGGGCCAGACACTTTTCTTGGCACTTTGCATACAGTAATTTGTTATTTCTCACAATTGCTCTGTACATTAAGTGCTATCAAGATCCTCATTTTACAGATGAGAAAAATGGAGGAGGTACATACAGGCCCAAGTTCATGTGATTATAATAATTAGAGGAGGCAGAACTTACACCACTTTTGGTCGAAACTAAAATCACATTCTGTGCTTCTCACCACACTTCCTAACACAGTCGCATCAGTATGTGAAGTAGAAATCTGCTGACACAAGTTTTGGTTTCCTAAATTAAGCCAGGTTAGGGATTAAGCCTCACCCCTCTCTCTTTCAAAGTCTCTCATTGCTAGAGCTACTAACACTTGGGAGGCAGATGATTCTTATATTTGAGGTGCTTCTGTTTGTCATCATCCCTGGCTTCTAGATGCCCCTAGATGCCTCTGGCGCCTCCCCATTCAGCTGCAAGGACCAACATGTCTCTGGGGGGCAAAATCAACTCTAGCTAAGGAGTACTGAGTCTCAGCCAAATCCTTACAACTGTGCGTAGTCAAAAGGGATTTTCGATAAATGTTTTTCAACAACATTAGATTAAAGTCAAATATTGTCCACAATCTTCCTAGGAAAATTTACATCTTGATGTTATCAAGGATGAAGCTGAGAAATGAAAAAGAACAGTAAGAATCAATTATGACAACTTCTCATGATGTTACCAAGGATGGTGGCCTCTCCATCCTTTATGGATTCTCATCTCTGGCATATCTTGTTTTTCACTTGTAGTATATTGACAATATAGTTAGACAATGGAAAGTAGATAATTTTTACTCCTTTTAACCCACTGGCGCAACTACTCTCTACATCTAAATATTGACTACTTCCGAAATAGTAAGTTAAAGGCTTCTGTTTGAATTTATCTATCTCCTTAATTTAGGTAAAGTTCTAGTTTCTTTTAAAGGTCCCTTTAATAGTATAATTCCTTTCACTGTTATACTATATACATTTTTCTTGGGTTGGAATAATTAATTACTGGCTTATGGCCCAATTCTCTTTCTGAGCAACCCCAGCCACCATCTTAGCAAAGGGAAAAAAGCAGACTATCTAAACCCTCCTGCGTTAGTTCTTTATAGCAGGGTGTTCCTCTCATATTGTAAATTTTCATTCAGTGACCTGCAATGATAAAGTTGCATGTTTTACCTGATCTTTGTGAGAACTGCTAGGCTACTTAACCAAGGATAATCTTCTTTAATCTTCTTTAATTTAGATTTTCAGTACAAAGATGGTTCAAAGACAATGCATTTACATGAAATTTATTTATTTAACAAACATCTATGTAGCAATAATTATGTATCAGTTACTGATCTAAAAGATTCATAAAGATTAGATCATTTAACTCCCATAGTACTATTTTTATAATCACTTCAGCTTTAGAAACAAAAAATTGAGGCACGGAATACTTAGATAGCTTGCCTAAGGTCACACGGTGAGTAAGTATCAGAAGTATAGTTTGGATGTAGGCAGCATGTTTCTAGAGCAGGCACTCACGTTAGGAATCATATTTTAATACAGTCTATGTCATTTTTAACTTGAAAATAACTCCAGAGTTCCTATTATTATTTTTACTCATATAAGTATTTGTAAAGTAGGGCCCCTAAGCCAAGTTTCTGTCTGCCTCTGTGTGTGCACCCGTGTGTGCAAAAGACTCTTGGACCAAACTTTTTTGTTTTTTTAATTATTGCATGAGTTGCCAACATTTGAAAAATTGGGAAATTTCTCAGAAAAATATGGATTTATGCTTTCTCTTGAAATATTTGGAAGATCAAAAAATAACGGATTTCGTTTTCTTATATGGTAACAATCTGTCTCAGCTGAGCAGCTGCACTTTTTATTTGGGACATGCAAGCCCAGCAGTCTCGAGGGATCTGCGTCTTCCAGGGCTGCTTACCATCTCCTGCCTGGTGGTTGCAGGAGGCCAAGTCTGAGACACCTATGTCGGCCTCTGAAAGGGCTGCAAGAAGCAAGGCCAAGCTCAGTTCTCAGAGGACATAAGATTCCAGAAAGGGACCAATTTCTAAAACTTGAGAAAAATATCCAGAGACCAATGATTAAAACGTTACAAATTACAAATGTACTTTACAAATTACATGTACTTTAAAAATCAATGTCAGGTTTTACCAAAAATTACTATGACATTACCCTAGAGCAGGCAGCATACCCCCTCCTGATGAGCAATAGGAATTAACATAGCAAGTGGGGAAAGAGTTGATCAATGAGTTGGCCCAGTTGTGCAGAGTGGAAGTTTGCAGGAGAAATCTCTAATCTTGTCTTCTCATTATTGAACATGTAAAATGTGAATTATGTTGATGACAATGTCATTGCATTTTGGGATTTTGTATGTTACCTGAGTTTTATTTTCATGGAAGAAATATATGAAATGTAAATTGTTCTACACGGCTGTCTAGTAACAGTGGAGCATATTTGCTGAATTCTGTGAAAGGAGGAAATATTTATGGATTTACTAAATGGGAGAGGAGAGCTGTTAAAAATGGCTTCAACTTCACTTTGCTAGACAGTGGAATTTCACAAAATTCCAACAGTTTGACATGGAATGGTGGACAATTGAGAGAGAAAGCAGCCAAGAGACTGTAAATAATTTGTAAGTGGCATAATTTATTACATGGCAACATCTTAATATAGTAGTTAGTGAAATACTTAGAACTAAATCGTGGGCAATTATCTTTTTTAAATAAGAGATAGTTATGGACGAAGGTATGTATGAGTAAAGGAGAAAATCTTCAATGTTACACAGAACCTATTACATTTTTTCCCCCTATATTTCTTTCCCCTAGAAAAGAAGAAATATTATAATGCCTCTAGGGTCACAATTGCACAATTTGCTGCATGAATGCTAGTTTCAGGAAAACGTTTTGCAGAAATCCTAGCACATTACAGAAGCACTTATTATAATTGCATAGATGTACTCACCGGTATTTGGCATCAGAAATATATACCACGGTATCTTGATAGATGATATCTATGGAACTGGGACAAAGCATTGAGCAATTGCACATAAGCCAAGCCCATTCTGCAATCTGAAAATCAGTCTGAGAATTAAAGATTAAAATGTATTTAGACTGTGACTGTTGGATGAAGAATTGCATTCTGGTGGCTGGGCACAGCAGGCTTCCAGGCCTGGGCAGGGCAGGAGGAGTCCTGGTGTAGAGACTGGGTTCCTCTCCCATGTTGGCAGCACATGAAGATGGTGAGAAAATGCTTCTCAAATTGTATTTTAATAGTAAGTATTTTTAAAAAGTGAAAACTATATTAAGTGGGCCATACCCAGGTCATGAATCCAAGAGTCTGGGTTATGTAATTTCTGATTTCTTGATGCAACTCAATAGAACAGAAATCATAGCATCAAAATATTTTTCCAATAGGAGTGACCACTTTAATGAAGGAATCTCAGTATTTATTTTTTTTAAGTGAGACTAGAGTACAAATCTATGTAACCATGTGAACTGAAGAATGGCTGGTTTGATATTTTGTGTTTCCCATGACTCATGAGACTTGTTCCTGTACAAACGATCATGTGCGCTCACATGCACTCAGCCCTGAATACACCTAGTGAGTGAAAGTGATGATCTGAGTTCACTCTTCAAGTGTCTAAAATATTCATGGGGTGGTCTAGATACTTTAACCAATGACTTACTTTAGTTTTAATCCTTGACATCTTAATTATCACAGATACTAAATCTAAACCGCCTTTATTAAATTAGATCAGAGATGTGATTGAAGTGCTCTTCTGACAAAAGTATCATTTTTGACTTACTGAGAAAAGTGACAACAGTGCCTATCCCTCCACTCATGATATTAAATTCTAAGTTTCCTTTTTCTTTTTTATTAAATCATAGCTGTGTACATTAATGCAATCACAGGGTACAATGTGCTGGTTTCATATACAATCTGAAATATTTTCATCAAGGTGGTTAACATAGCATTCATGGCATTTTCTTAGTTATTGTGTTAAGACCTTTATATTCTGCATTCAGTAAGTTTCACCTGTACCCTTCTAAGATGCACCGTAGGTGTGGTCTCACCGATTACCTTCCTTCCACCCAACCTCCCTTCTCCCCTCCCTTGCCCGGTTCCCCATATTCTTGTGCTATAATTGGGTTATAGCCTTCATATGAAAGCTAGAAATTAGTTTCATAGTAGGACTGAGTACATTTTTCTTCCATTCTTTTTTTTGTTTGTTTTGTTTTGTTTTTTTTTTTTTTGTCTTCCATTCTTGAGATACTTTGCTAAGAAGAATATGTTCCAGCTCCACCCATGTAAACATGAAAGAGGTAATGTCTCCATCTTTCTTTAAGGCTGCATAATGTTCCATGTGGTGTACATGTACCACAATTTATTAATCCATTTGTGGTTTGATGGGCACTTGGGCTTCTTCCATGACTTAGCAATTATGAATTGGGCTGCAATAAATATTCTGGTACAAATATCTTTGTTATAACATGGTTTTTAGTCTTCTGGATATTATACCTAGTAGAGGTATTATAGGATCGAATAACACGTCTATTTTTAGATCTCTAAGTATTCTCCAAACATCTTTCCAAAAGGAGCATATTAGTTTGCATTCCCATCAGCAATGTACAAGTGTTCCCTTTTCTCCACATCCACGCCAGCATCTCTGGTTTGGGGATTTTGCGATGTGCGCTAATCTTAACTGGAGATACACCTTGTTAGGATGAGTTTTACTTCTCTGTGGTATTTTCTCACAACAGAAAGCACACACCACCTCCTAGATTTAGTATGTACTTGATCAGTTTTAGATTTGCCTATATATTACATCTTTTTATCCTAAATAATAATGAGCTAATAAGGTTATTTTTCTTTCCTGTGTCAAGTGCCCTGAGGTCGGCAGAACAGGGCTAGTTTTGCAGCTTCACTGGTGGCTTCAAGTCTGGGTTCTTTCTAGCTCACCCCTCTGTCACTCACAGGGGACTGTCCAGGAAATCCAGGTGGCTGGTGGAACTCTTATTGTCTCTTGCATGTCCTGGCTGTCAGGAGGAGGTACTCTCCTCCTCTTCAAGCAAATAATAACTTATTTCAATCTTTTGACTCAATCTCAGTCTTTCCTACTACAGAAGCTGGGAAATGTAGCCTTTCAGCTGAGAGTGTGCCAGTCCCTTAAAAATTGAGATTATTTAAAAACCACTAAGGGTTTATTATAAATGTCTTACCACAAAAAAAAGTAGATGAGGTGATGGCTATGTTAATCAGTTTGATTTAAGCATTCCACATTGCATATCAGATAATCACACTGTACCCTATAAATGTATACAGTTATGATTTAATTAAAAGTTAAAAATAAATAAATAAAATTGAGATGCCATTAAACAAGGACAGAATGGCTTTTGGAGGGCAACGATCATTCCTCTCTACAGTACTTAGTAAGAATTAGTTGCACAGAAATTGTCATGTAGAGATTTCTGATGTGTGCTTTGAGAGTCCCTAGAACTTGACAAGGTGTCTGAAATCACCTATCTTCACATGATTCGGTGACTCATGGTATTGAAATTGTAACTTGAATTTAGCATTTCAGATTATGCTGTAACTTCATAAAGTATGAATCTATTTATCTTCAATTTCTGTGCTGAAGGCAACAGCTGCATCTTACCCATGAACCCCATCTGATAGAAGCATGTGTCTGTGTTCTATTTCAGTCTCGGCGTGGTGACTGTGAAAGACTCTGGTTAGCACTGGGTTACGCTGCTAATATGTCACTTACTGTTACTGCTGTGGTGCCAGCTTTCCCGTCCCATCTATTACCAGGCAGCACATCTATAATCCTTATAAATAAGATGGAATTAAATTATTTCACAGAAGACTTAAGCCTTCATTCTGTCCCAAAACATGTAGACCCCCACTGATTTGTACGCTTTACATTTTGTTTTCTATTTTTTACTCAAATTCTGATACGGTTACTTAAAAACTGTCAAACACTCTAGAAAGATTGAAAAGAAAAAAGTCAGCTAGAAAATTATACAGTTGGCAGCACTATGCTAAAGAAGGGTAAAACTCTATGCGTTTGTCATTTTAAAAAGAAGAGATGATCATTTTGTTTGATTTCTTTTGGTTTCTTAGAGAACATTACATCCTTGACTTGCTCAGAAATTTGATCTTTACCACTTTTTAGCTAAGACATTGTGTTTATCCCAAAGTCAGAATTTCACAAGGTTTAGAAAATTTTTTAACAAAATCTCCTTCATAGACAGTCATGTTTATTGAAAATCTTCCTAAGACTATTTAATAATTGCGTTTATTGCTTTGCTTTGTTATGTTTTTGAGTCTTGTATTTTGGGTAGACAACACCGTTAGGTTGAATCTTTCAGCCTTTTCTAATGAATATTTTACTATCTTTGATCTATTCTGTTGACCTGGGACTTAATTCTTAACTGTATCCATTTAAAAAATGTAAAATTTTCAGTAAGGTATAAAAAACATACAGAAAAGCTATTTATCCAAAATTCATATCTTGATGAATTTGTGCAAAGTGACTGTCTAACTGGTCATACCCAAATCAAAAAATAGAATATTATTAGAACCCAGATGCCACCTTTAGGCACCTTTTTTTCTAGTTGGCACAGCTGTTCAGACTTCTGTCACTAGAGAATAGTGGTAACTATTTTTGGACATTATATTAATACAGTTATGCAGTACATACATCACTGTAAAATATGTTTTTAGGGTCACAGGTGTTTTGTATGTGGTTAATTGTCATTGCTCATTGATTTTTAGTCTCCTTGCTTTGTAGCAGTTTTACTGTGGTGTGTCTTGGGGTAGTTTTCTTTGTAATTACTCTGCATGAGACTCCCAGCACTCTGATGGTCCAGGATGACCTGATGTCTTTTAGAAATTTTAAAAATTTTGCAAGTAATGTCTCTTCAAAAATTGTTTATCTCCCATTCTTTCCCTTTCTCCTCCCCTTTTGGAAATCCAGTTTGCACCTAGGCTAGACCTTTCCTTTCTGTTTTACTTCAGTGTTTTGCTCTGTAGTTTTGTCTTTGATGTGCTAAGTAACTTTTGATCAAATGCTTGAAATTATGTATAAACTGTGGGAGCTGCATGTGCATTACTTGGTCTTTGGTGGACAGAGGAGTAAGCACGGATCACCCTACACACACTGAGGACGGTGCTCTTTGAGGCTGCTCTACAGCCTGGGATGGCCTGGCCTGTCCCCAAGTCACCCTGCACCTTAGAGCTTTCAGCTAGATGGATGAAAAGTCACGTGGGGCCTCAATTTCTGTATACGGCTCAAATTCTGATTTTTTATTTTTAAGGCAAATCAAAATATCAATCATCTTTTTAGAAATTTTATGCTTTTTAGAGATTTGATGCTTTAGTTTTGAGCCTTCTACTCTGCTTATTCCCAGAACTTAGTCATTTTTCTCAGGTAAAACAAAGTCATATACGTGAGTCTACCTTCCCGGTCTTACCAGAGGCTATTTTGTTTTTTTCTGTTTCCTAGAAGCAGGACTCTGTGAGTCCAAAGCCATAACTCCTGCTCAAAGCTAGAATTGGCAAATGCACCATATGAAAATGACTCTCTGAAAGGCATCCACCCAACACTCTCCCCTCTCTGGAGTCTTAGCCCTTCCACCTCTTGGTATCTGATCATTTTTTATTGCCTTGAAATGGATATTTTGGGTGCTTTTTAATTTTTTCCCCTTGTGGGATCATTGGGCTGCCCAGAGCTACCCGAGCCTACCTGGCATGATCTACTTTTTAAAAGACTGATTTTTTCAATAGTATATTTTACAAATAACTTGGGGGTTTACTTCTCTACCTTTGTAGTATGTTACTGATGAGTTTTAAACATGAAGGGTCTGACTGTATACTTCCAGTGTGTGTACAGGGTTATATCATCATATGAATTGAAACATATAGAAAAAAAGTGAATTCCATCAGGAAGTGTATTGTACTAAATAAATAATTGAAACATCTTCAAATGTATTCAGTCAATGTGTTAGATAAAAATCTTTAAAATTAGAACTTGACTCTAAAATAAATTATACATCAAGAAAATTATTGTAAAATCTGAGGAAATTTTACCTGCCAGAACTAGGAGAAATGAATGGGGTAAATTGTGCTTCGTTACCTCATCCCTAATGTTATTTTGTATTTTAAAGAGTTCCTCTGATTAATTCTTATTTTTATACTTGGATAATAAATACACTTTTTAATGGCAGTTTTTGCCTGGGACTGGGTTTGAACCCACCATCTCCGGTATATGGGGCCAGCGCCCTACTCTTTTGAGCCACAGGTGCTGCCGATAATAAATACATTTTTAAAAATGATGATAAATTCATATTTTCCAATTTCTATTTACAGGTTTTTTTTCTCTTAAATATTATTAGAAATTCAATTGTCAACTAGACAGTGGTGATTCCTACTCTGTACTATTTTGTTGGGACAAAGATTGTGTATAGATTAAGTTATTGTGATTTACATATCACATGGGGACTTCAGACTCAACATGGTAAAACTTTATCTATACCTCATGAATCCTAACTGCATTGAACAAGGGGTAAGCATATAATTTATATTAACTCACTGACTGATTGAATGACATCCTTGATCCAATTTCAATCCAAAAATCCTCTTCTCTATTCCTTATCTTGGTAAACACATGAGAGAGCAACCACTCCTTGAAATTATCCCAAGGTCCAAATATCACTTTCTATCTCTCATTAAAAAAATTCTCTCTCTTTATTTGAGTCCTTTATTCAAATTTCTGTCAAGCAGTGTTTCTCAACTATCTGTAAGAATGTGCCTTCCTACACTTATTTAAGAATAAAACACAGAAATCTAAGTGGAATGTCTGTGTCTATTGTCAGGGCTTATTGAGTGACAGATTTCATACTGGGATGATTGAGAAAGGATGTATCAATTACATTGACAAATTCTCAAATGTTGGCCAATCTAAATAGTCATTCAGTTTCATTAGAAAATAATCTTTAGAGACTGATAGACCTGGAAAATTGATTTAATATGTTTTGGGATCTCTCTCTTTCTCTCTCACTTGCTCTCCCTGTAGGGGTATGCATGTTTGTGTGTTGAGGATGGGGTGATTACACCATTAAGTACAAAAATTTTTAATTATTCTCTGATTTCAATAAGTCATATTTACCCATTGCCATTCCTAATGTCCCTTGAGCTAGAGGCTCTCTGGTTGAATATCTTCAAAGAATAAACCTCCAAGCTTCTGTCAGAGAGAAGACAGCCAACCAATTGGCCTTGCCAATTGGTGGAGAAGTCCTAGGGTAGGCTGTATGTGCTCCCATAATAGCCTGTGTTTAACTGTATCTCCACCACACAAATTATAGTATGTTAAACTGTGGTAGATGTTTGTTTACCTCTCTGCTTCCCAGCCATGAATTTATTGGAACTACACACTACTATCACAAAGATAGTATTTAAAAAATATTTAAAGATCTAAAACAATTGGGTGATTTACTTGAAATGTTTAGGTTTAGAAGGTTACCAATTAAAACATGCTGTTTTTAAGATATTTAATAAGAACTCTTTCAAAAGAATGCTTATAACATATTTTTAAATTCATGCTTCTTTTTATAACCACTTTTTTTAAACAAATTTTTTATGGAGTAAATGTTAGGCATGAATTTAAGAGGTGATGATACATCCATGAACTAACTGATAGATGACCTGTGGTTTTTGAAGTGGCAAAACAGACATTAAACATAAAAATAATAAATAAGTTATATAATGAGTTAGAACTTGATAAATGTATGAAGAAAAGCAAAGTAAAAAAAGAAGTTGATAAATGCTATGGAGATGAAAACTATATTAGAGCAGGGGGAGGAGAATTGGGAGTGTTGGAGGAAGAATTCGGTTTGCCTTAGGACTCATTTCAGCAAAGAGTAGGAGAAAAATTATTAGCTAAATAAATAGCTGGAGGAAGAATGTTCCAGATAGAAGAAATAACTAGAGCAATCACTCCAAAAAGAAGAGTGAGGGCTCCATGTGACTGGAGTAGAATGACCATGAAAAAGGGAGAGTAGTCGAAAGTGTGAGAAGAAAGGAAACAGGCCTGAGTTAATGCTGGGAGTTTTAGGCCATTGTAAGAATCTTGGCTGTCACACTAAATGAAATGTATCATAGCTGAGTTTTGACAATGATAGGACATAATCACAATTACAGTTTATAGGACCACTCTGGTTGCTATAGTAAGAACACTGCAGGGGGTGGCGACTATAGCTCAGTGGGTAGGGCACCAGCCACACACCGAAGCTGGTGGTTCGAACCAGGCTTGGGCCTTTGAACAACAATGACAACTGTAACCAAAAAATAGTCAGGCATTGTGGCGGGTGCCTATAGTCACAGCTCCTCGGGAGCCTGAGGCAAGAGAATCAATGAAGCCCAAGAGTTTGAGGTTGCTGTGAGCAATGACAACACAGCACTCTACTGAGGGTGACATAGTAAGACTCTGTCTCAAAAAAAAAAAAAAAAAGAAAGAAAAAAGAACATTGCAGGGGTAAAGAGTGAAATCAAGTAGGCCCATCAGAAGGGTATTGCAAATGGTGTGGATGGTAGCAGTAGATGTGGAGAGAGATGGTTAGATTCTGGATACTTCCAGGTAAAGTTCATGAGATTTACAGATTAAACATGGACTTTGATCTAAATAACTGAAGGATAAAATTATCAACTGGGGAGTAAAAGGCTAGAGGTAGAGCAGATTTCGGGGAGCTCAGATTAGGGGGCATGTATAAGATTTGTCTAATAAACATTGATGTGCCCATGCCAGGTCATCAGTTTAGGAGACAGAGTTAAGCTCCAAATGTTCATTGAGCTTGTCCCCATACAGATGCTACTTAAAGCCATGAGATTATGTGAGATCACAGAAGATGGAGCATGGGTAGAAAAGGAAAGATTGAAGAAGGAGTTCTGGGCAACTTCTATGTTTTTTTCTTTTTTTATTAAATCATAGCTGTGTACATTAATGCAATCATGGGGCACAATGTGCTGACTTCATATACAATATGAAATATTTTCATCAAACTGTTTAACATAGCCTTCATAGCATTTTCTTAATCACTATATGAAGACATTTGTATTCTGCATTTAGTAAGTTTCACCTGTATCCTTCTAAGATGGTGTGATCTAAGATGGTGTATCCGTAGGTGTGATCCCACCAATCGCCCTCCCTCCACCCATCATCCCACCTCCCCTCCCTTACTCTTTTCCCCATATTCTTGTGCTATAATTGGGTTTTAGACTTCATATGAAAGCTATAAATTAGCTTCATTGTAGGGCTGAGTGCATTGGATACTTTTTCTTCCATTCTTGAGATACTTTGCTAAGAAGAATATGTCCCAGCTCCATCCATGTAAACATGAAAGAGGTAAAGTCTCCATCTTTCTGTAAGGCTGCTTAATATTCCATGGTATACATGTACCACAATTTATTAATCCATTCGTGAGTCAATGGGCACTTGGACTTCTTCTAATGACTTAGCAATTATGAATTGGGCTGCAATAAACATTCTGGTACAGACATCTTTGTTATGATATGATTTTTGGTCTTCTGGAATTACAGGATCGAATGGCAGGTCTATTTTTAGAACTCTAAGTATTCTCCAAATATCCTTCCAAAAGGAATATATTAGTTTGCATTCCCACCAGCAATGTAGAAGTGTTCCCTTTTCTCCACATCCATGCCAGCATCTCTGGTTTTGGGATTTTGTTATGTGGGCTAATCTTACTGGAGTTAGATGATATCTCAAAGT
>CAUYRH010074647.1:0-18678 GCA_963574655.1 Perodicticus potto
TCTTCTTAGCAAAGTATCTCAAGAATGGAAGAAAAAGTATCCAATGTACTCAACCCTACTATGAAGCTAATGTATAGCTTTCATATGAAGTCTAAAACCCAGTTATAGCACAAGAAATGGGGAGGGGGCAAGGGAGGGAAGGGGAGGGGGGAGGAAGGGAGGAGGGAGGGTGATTGGTGGGATCACACTTACGGTGCATCTTACAAGGGTACAAGTGAAAGTTACTAAATGTAGAATATAAATGTCTTCATATAGTGATTAAAAGCCCATGAAGGCTGTGTTAAATAGTTCAATGAAAATATTTCAGATTGTATATGAAGTCAGCACATTGTGCCCCATGATTGCACCAATGTACATAATTTTGATTTAATAAAAATTAAAAAAAAAAAAAAAGAAAGAAAGAACCATTTCTGCCCACTTTCAGCCCAGGAAAACAATACCCCTTTTCTCTGCTGAATGATTTACATTTGAGGGTCTCCTGATGACTCTTGTCAGTTTTCTGTCACCTTCCTCTTGCTTCATACTCTACTTCTACCGGCCCCCAAACCATCTGCGTCTCTTCCATTCCCCTCACCGTCCAAGTTTTGTTCTCTTAATGACTGTCTTCCGTTTCTGTCCACTTGCGCCAGGATAAAGTAGCGATCAACAGTCTATCAATACATAAAAATTGTTTTATTTTCCATCCTTAGTAGGGCTCTCAGCACACACATTTTGTCGCAGCCAGAAAATGAAGAGTTTCTGGTGATTATGAACATACACAACACAATTTACTTCTAGAAGCCTCCTTCCAGGTCCTTCTGTGAGCCATGCTAGCTGCTGCCTCGGGGCCTTTGCTATTTCTCTATCTGGAATATTCTTCCTCTTTCTTACTGAGTTTATCCATCCTTCAGTTTTAAGTTCAAATGTAGTAATTGCAATATCAGAGCAAAATGACAATACTGATGTTTCAGGATTGGTTTCAAGTTTTACCACCACTATTTTATTTTTCAAAAAGTGTCAGCATAGCATAATGGTTAAAAGCATAGACTACGAAGCCAGAGAGCCTAGCTTTGAATCTCAGCTCTGCCTTTTCCTACTGTTTGACCTTGGGCAAGTTTCTTAACCTCTCTGAGATTCAGACTTGCTATCTATAAGAGGGACTAATACTAGTACCCACCTGTAAGCATTAAATGAGTAATATTTATTTTGACAATTCATTTGATTAAAGATAGAAATTTAATATTTAATATACCCCAAATGCAAACATATTTAAACCTATTACTAAAATGAAATGAAAATAGTAATTTACAAAAAGGCTATTAAATATCCATCATTCTTCTATAAATTATTTGAAGATATAATTAATAGAAACACAGTATTATAAAAATAAAGTGATACTGGATAAAAAATGACTAAGACTTGATTGATAACAAAAAAGGAAATAATTTTTTGATCTTCTAAAAAAAAATCGTGGTCCTAAGAACCAGAAACGATGGCGGTGTCATTACTGAAATTCTAGAGTATTATTTTTTCCAAAATATTCAGCTTTTGGCAAGTCCGGTTCATGAATAGGAAAAAAGGATTGAAAACGAATACAACATCTTTCTTTCAGACACTTCTATCTTCAAATAATTCCATCTCTTGTTCTTTAACTTTAAGAAAATATTTTGAAAATTTCCTCCCCCATAAGAACTACAGAGTTTCCACCCCCAACAGAATTTTTAAAAATAATATTGAGCTAGAGTTTTGCTCAAAGAAAGCCTTTCTGCTTTGTTCTTGTCATCCTTGCATTTCTCATGTATAGCTGAAGATGCTACCGCAGCATTATCTGTAAATTTGGAATCAGTCGCCTTCTTCCCCCACTTTTCTGTCTGCAGTCATTTCTCTATTTGGAATCAGTTGCCTTCTTACTCTACTTTTCTGTCCACAGTCATTTCTCTCTCTCCCTTTTTTAAATTTCAGGTTATTGTGAGGGTATGAGGGTATCAACAACCAGGTCACAAGTTTTGACTTTATTAGGTAGAGTCCCTCTTGTAGTTGTGTCCTGTACCCCAAAGGCGTGCCATACACCCCTACCTTATGCCCTTTAAGTGGGAACACACCAGTCCCCCTGACTCTGCTCCACCTTCCCTTATTTCCCCTTTCCCCAACTTGAATAGAATTAAGTTTTCCTCCTATGTGGGCGTGTGTTAGATTTGTCTACTAGCCTCATATTAGTATTGAGTAGATTGGATTTTTGCTTCTCCATTCTTGTGATACTTTACTAAGAAGAATGCGTTTCAGTTCCATCCAGTTTAATATACAAGATGTAAAGACACCATCTTTTCTTATAGCTGAATAGTATTCCGTGGTATACATATACCACAGTGATTGTAATTTGAGCTGTTAAGAACAGTCTAGTGCAAATGTCCTTATGATAAAAGGATTTTTTTTCCTCTGGGTAGATACCAAGTAATGGGATTGCAGGGTCAAATGGTTGGTCTAATTTGAGTTCTTTGAGGATTCTCCATACTTCTTTCAAAGATGCTGTATTAGTTTGTCATCCCACCAACAGTATGGAAGTGTCCCTTTCTTTCCCCACCCACACCAGCTTTGGCAACTCTGGGACTTTGTGATGTGGGCTACTCTCACTGGGGTTAAATACATCAGGGAGGTTTGATTTGCATTTATCTGATGATGAGGGACGATGAGTATTTTTTCATGTGTTTGTTAGCCATTTGTCTATCTTCCTCAGAGAAAGTTCTATCCATGTCTCTTGCCCGGTGAAGGAATTGTTTGCTGGTTTTCGGTTGATTAATTTGAGTTCTCTATAGATACTAGTTGTCAAGTCTTTGTCAGATTCGTAATATGCAATTCTGAAAGTTGTTGTGTTCTTAGCTATGCAAAAGCTTTTCAGTTTAATTAAGTCCTATTTTTTTTTTTTTGTTTGTTTTTTAACAAAATGATACTGTTTTATTGCTACCTGCAAGTGAGGTCTGCATGGGGTGGTGGGTGTGCTGGGCTCAGGGGATGTGTGGGCTCTGAGGAGGGGTTGATGATGGGGTCTGGAAGGAAATGGGGTGGGTTTGGAGGCCAGATGGGGTCCTCACATCCGCTTGTGAGGATGGGCAGCCTTGAGAAAGGACTCACGACAAGCCACAGCCATGCCTCCGATAAGATTAAGAAATTCTTGGAAATCTAACTGCCCATCAGAGTTGAGGTCCAGTTTCTTCACCATGCGGTCAAGCACTCCTGGGTCCTTCTGATTCTTTGTGAAGGCAGCCAGCTCTGTGTTCCTGAAGTTCAGGAACTCAGTCTTGGACAGGGTGTAGCTATAGCCATCCTTTCTAGCAAACTTCTGGAACACAGCGATCAGGGACTCGATGCACCGCTCAGTCTCAGTGGGGCTGGGAACTTTTGCCATGCTGGAGCTGAGCGAGGCACCGAGGCTGTGGCTGAGAGTGGGGCGAAGAGCTGTCAAGTCCTATTTGTTTATTTTTGTTGTGACTATCACTGAAGTCTTCTTCATAAAATCTTTCCCCTGGCCAACATCCTCAAGAGTTTTTTTCCGCACTTTCTTCTAGGGTTTTTTATCATTTCATGTCTTGGATTTAAATCTTTTTATTAATCTTGAATCAATTTTTGTTAAGTGGTGAAAGATGTGGGTCCAGTTTTAGTCTTTTACAGGTAGTTATCCAGTTCTCCCAGCACCATTTACTGAATAGGGGTTCTTTCCCCCAATATATGCTTTGGTTTGTTTATCAAAGGTCAGATGGCAATAAGAGACTAGTTTCACCTCTTGGTTTCCTATTCTGTTTTGTATGTCTATGCCTCTATTTTTGTGCCAATACTGTGCTCTTTTGATCACTATAAACTTGTACTATAATCTAAACACTGGTAGAATGATGCCTCTAGCTTTGTTTTTATTACTAAAAATTGCCTTGGTTATATGGATTTTTTTTCTGGTTCTATATGAAAGGAAGAACTATTTTTTCTGGTTCTTCAAAGTATGATGTTGGTATTTTAATGGTGATTGCATTGAATCTGTAGATTACTTTGGGTAATATAGACATTTTAACCATGTTGATTCTTTCTAGCCAAGAGCATAGTATGTTCTTCCATTTGTTAATATCTTCTGCTATTTCTTTTCTTAGGGTTTCATAATTCTCTTTGTAGAGGTCCTTCCCCTCTTTTGTTAGGTATATTCTTAGGTATTTCATTTTCTTTCAAGCTACTGTGAAGAGAATTGTATTTTGATTAGCTCTTGGACTTGGCTGTTATTGGCTTATACAAAGGCTGCTGATTTGTGGACATTGATTTTATAACCTGAGATGTTACTGTATTTCTTGATCACTTCCAGGAGTCTTGTGGTTGAGTCTCTGGGATTTTCTAACATTTCTCTTTTTTTGAGCATACTAAGGCCTTTGGGTGAAATTCAGCCCACTATCTTTTTCTATAAATAAAGTTTTATTGGAACACAGATTTACTTATCCATTTATGTATTTTCTATGGCTGCTTTTGCAAAGCAATGACAGAGTTGAGTAGTTGACTACTCAAAAGACTTTGTGGCTCACAGTCCTCAAATACTTACATTTTGAATCTTTTATTCTTTTTTTGAGAAAGACAAGAGTCTTGCTATATCAACCTCAGTAGAGTAGGCATCACAGCTCACAGCAAACTTAAACTCTTGGGTTTAAGTGATACTCTTGCCTCAGCCTCCCAAGTAGCTGGGACTATAGGCACCCATTACAACGCCTGGCTATTTTCTTGGTTATAGTCGTCATTGTTGTTTTGGCAGGCCCAGGCTGGGTTTGAACCCACCAGCTCTGGTGTATGTGGCTGGCGTCATAGCCGCTGAGCCACAGGTGCCGAGCCTACACTTTGATTCTTTACAGAAAAGTTTGCCAATTATTAGCTCTATTAGGTATAGAGATACCTTTTCTTCACAACCCTAATATAATTTTTAATAGTTGATCATGTGGTTATTTTGTTAATGTTAATCTCTCATACTATTCTTTAAGCTTCATGAGAGCAAAACCATATCTATTATTGTTATTATTATATTCCAAAGACCTAAAAGAGTGTGTGTACATAGGTACTCAATAAATGCTTGTTAATTAAATAATTAGGTCATCTGCAATTATAGTTTTGGAAGAAATAGTATCTCTGGGGTAAATCTCCATTAGTTTAAACTTGTGAGCTACAGTAGTGAAGGTTAAGGCTAAGGCTACAGCATTATGGCTAGAATTGGGAATAAATAATAGCTTTTATTAACTGTATAGTTAATAAAAGTATCCCCCAAGTATCCTTTTTAAAACCCTATAGAACCTCTTCCACTAGTGAACAAACTTGAAAATGCACAAAATTACCAGGAAGTGCATTCATCATACAGCACACATTTAGTAAGAGCCTACTTCATGCCTCGTGAAGCCAGTTTCCTTATACCATGGCTTTGGAGTCATACTAGTTGTGCCTAATTTTTATAAGCCCTTGCCAATCATGTAGCTTCCAGAAAAGATCAATAGAGAAGTCAGCAGCCTTACCAACGAATGTGCCAATTCTTCATTTGTTTGCTTGTTAACCAGGGCTATGCATTGGAATCTCCAGGAGAACTGTTAAAAACACCGAGGTCTGGGCTCCATTCCCAGAGATGCCAGTTTAATTGGTCTGGGCCAGTGCTTTCAAAGCTTCCCAGGTGATTCAAACATGCAGCCTGGCATGAGCTTGTCAATTCTGTCATTAGGAAGTACTCAATGAATATGTGTTCTCAGAGCCTAGAGACACAAACAAATGATAGTTAGACCAGCTATGACAATAGAACTCTGACCCAGAACCTCTGCAACCATCAGTATGGCCTAGAAGTGCTGGGACTTAGACAATAACTACCAACTTTATTATTTGACTCCCCACTTCCAACTCAGGACCACTCAGAGAAAGCCCAATAAGCTCTCCAGGCAAATTGCATGAGGTGTCTATCTTCTGTTTAGCCTGCTTCTAGCAGCCCTGTGCTAACAAATTGCCATTAGGGCACAGCTGAAGCCTTCCCATTTTTCTTTACAAAGCTTTCCTCTTCCCCTGCCTGCCTTTGAGACTCTGCCAAACACAAGTGATGTTGGTTGACTCCCTTGTTATACCAAACTCTGAATAAACAGACTTCATTTTCGCTTGGGTAGTTTTAGTTTATTTCCACAGTGCTACTATTCTTGTTACTATAACTAGTACTGTAACTATTACATATGTAAGTAACGCACTCTTTGGCATTTCTTACAACAAGGAGAATCCTATAACAGCGACCCACTGGGATTAGCCTGCGTAAAAACTGGAATGAATCTAAAAATTGAAGGGCGTCTCAGATAACCTGGGATCAGGGTAAAGTTGAGTTTCAGAAACCCAGGAATGGAAGATTGTGGGGAACCAGAAAATTTTCTCTCTGTCTCTCCCGTTGCCAGTTTTCCCGTGCATGTCTTTTAGTCTTCTTAGTTGAGACTACTTGTCTCTATTTTCCAGCCCACGTGGTAGAATAACCACTGCCAGCAACTCCCAGGTTTGCATCTCCTCCATAAAAACAGAAGAGCTAGAACAACCAGGATCTCCTACTTCTAATTTCAAAGCCTTAAGGAAACCTCTCCCTGGGTCACACTGGGGAGGTTCCTTTTCCTGCCACACCGCTGTAACCGTGTGGATTTCAGAAGGAAGTCAGTTTCCACAGTTAACAGGGAGAGCAGCTGAGGACCATACCTTAGCAATAAAGCTTTTTTAAAAAAAATTCAGAATATTATGGGGGTACAGATGAACACTTGAAAACATTTCTAATCATGAGGGAAATGCACATCAAAGCCACACGGAGATATGATCCAAGCCCAGCAAGAATGCACACCTCATAAAGTCCCAAAGCCACAGATGCTGGTATGGATGTTGAGAGAAAGAACATTCATACACTGCTGGTGGGACTGCAAACTAGTTTAAGCTCTATGGAAAGTAGTATGGAGGTTCCTCAAAGAACTAAAAGTAGACCTACCATTTGATCCTGTAATCCCACTATGAGGTATTTACCCATAGCAATAAAACTTTAATAATAAAAAAAGCCATTTGCCTTCTAAACTTATACTGAACCTTTCACTCAGCTCTATTTCTGCTCCCCGGTGATTTTGGCCACCTCTGAAAAAGCTTACCTTGTATAACTTACACCTGCAGTTCCATTGTCAGCCGTCTTGAGGTCATTTTAACATTTTAAGGAAAATTGTCCCTGAGGCCATGTGCCCCTGAAGTGAGCCTCTGCGCTTCATGAGCTTAGCCTGTAGACATGGACCAGCTGTGTCCATGCCCCCCAGATCCCAGTGTCCTTGAGAAGTATACTTCACCCATCACTTGACAAGGGGCATCCAGGCCAAATAACTGCCATGGTCACTGTTGTCCTTCTGGGGGAAGCTTTATGTTCTTAGATTGTCTTGCCCAGCAGACCCAGAGCTGGGACAGCTGTTTTTCTCCCTGCCCTTACCTCCACTCCTCCAACGTGATGTTTTCCCTCACTTGCCTCTCATTCCATCAGTCCACAGGGACATGGAGACAGCAGGGTGTACCAGGGACAGATTAAGAGAGAATTTCCTAACGTGGAATGAGCTCGGAGCCATCCACTCCTAATCAACTCAGAGACTAAATTCTAGGCAATGCCAGGAGGCAATTAAGCATAAGAGTATGCCGTTCGCTTTGTAGGCGAATGTAAATCGCAGAGACTAGGGTTTTGAGACACTGAGCTCAAGCCAAAACTAGGGCACGCTGTGCTGCTCCCATCAAATCACATACCATCAGTACAGAGGAGCCCAAAAGATTAAGTCTGGAATTGATACTTTCAAAGGAAGCTTGGAGAAAGATACTGCTTCAAATGTTCCAGCTGCCATAACCACAGAGCTCTGCAGTGAGTCTTGATAGTGAAGATTTACTGAAGACCGGACACATCTGCCATTATGATAATAACATATTTTTGCTTTCCTTTCAAATATGAAGTTCAATTAATGTTTTATATTGTGAAGTCAAACAGGCACCTACTCTTAAACTTCTAGCTTTAAACAAGTACAATATTATCAGTAAGTCTGCTCTGATGTCTGCTTATCTGTAAGCCGAGAGAGCAGCAACAAGGATTTCTCAGAATTTTGCATTGGTTATGTAATTGCACAGTTCACTGTTTGCCCTTTTCAAGGTCTTGAAGACTATCTGATATGACATTTCCCAAGCCAGATATTTGAGAGCAGCTTCTGAAAGATCATCTCTCTCATTTTTTTCCCTTTCCTGGAATATTTTACATCAGTTTGCAATGCACCTGACCCTTTGCTGGGAAGGATTCATTAAGCTCTTAGAGCCAGAGGACATTGTGACCTATCTGGGAGAGCTGTATTTTCTTTCCCCTCTTTATTAATCACATAGGATTGTAAGAAGACACTTAGATATTTTTGAACCCTGATTTCATCATCAGTCAAATGCAAATAATGAGAAAACTATGTTCTGCCCACTTTATAGGTAATCAAAAGATAAACCAACGTGAAAATCTTAATTTATTGAGGAACTACTGTCTGCTAGGGCCTGGGAAGGCAACGATGAAACAAAGATAGATATAGTTTATTCCCATAGGGGTTTACCCAAGTCTTCTGGGAAAATGAGATATTAAGTTTTAAAAGTCAAGTAGCAAAAGCAACCTTTAACTATGAAAATGCCACAAGGCAGAGGCACATGGTGCTCTGAGAGGCTGTATGAGGGAAATCTGATCTAGATTGGAGAAGGCTTCCCTGCTGTAGTGATGATTAAACTATAACTTGAAAGGAAACAGAAGTTGACTAAGGAAAAAGAGAGAGAAGAGCCTCCCAGGCAGTGGGAATGGAATGAACAAAAGCTCCATGATGAAGAAACACAGTTCATAGAAGGGACTAAAATCTATGCAAAGGGAATGCTGCCCTCCTTCCCTGCTACCATTATAATTAGCGTACACATTGCATACACAGAAAGAAAAGTAAAAGCAACATTGCATCTTGCAAGATGACCACAAATATCGGAAATACCCTGTTTGATCTTTGCTCCCCAAATGAATAGTCTTGAGCCCATTCATGAAAGTTAAAAACAATGTTATTGCTGATTTTTATAACTTTGAAATCTGCAGATATAGAGTGCAGATGTGATAATCAAGTGAGAAACTTCCGTTTAGGGGGTCAATGAAAATAATAATCAGACTGATTGTAACCATAGTGCTTCCCTCTAATTACCTGGTTTATCCTCTTTTCAGGGTGTCCCGTTCTTATGAAAGTGGGACTCTCTTGCAAACATTGCGAGGAACATTTCTTACTGCTTACATCTCTCCAGGAGTGCTAGTGTGGTTGGAATTGCCTAATGTGAGGATAGAGGGATTTAGGTGGGGTCACTGTACAACAAAAGAGTCCTGTGGCTCATGTTCAGAAATCATATCTCTTAAGAACATGCACAAAGCCATTGGAGGTGGCGAGGCCATGACCTCTTACATTTTGAGACCCTCACTTTGCCCGCAGAGTGAAAATGAGAAGGCCACAGTGAACACAGGTTAGCCAATTATAAAGCCACTACAATAACCAAATTGAAAGAAGATGGGAGTTTATTCTGGGGTGGCGATGCAGTAGTGAAATGGAGAGAACAGAATGGAGCTGAAAAGTAACTGATTCTGGCTGGAGAACCAGTGGAATGGTGAAGCCATGCCCCAAGCTGGGAAGCACTGTAAGCGGGGAAGACTTGGAGTCTTGTAATGGCTTAGAGGCAGGGAAAGTGCGATTCTCATTCTCAGAGATTGAGACCTCGTGGTGCCTTCCCAGTATCTCCAAACCTCAGTGCGCAATCCCACAAACGCTCTGTCAAAATGTAGAGAATGCATCTCTTTGTCAAAGCCGCTATTGTGCCTCCTTGAAGAACCTGTTTAAATGTGTTTATCCTAGGGACCGATGAGATATTAAATAACAATCCTTCTCTATTAATAACTCTTTATGTTTACACAGCACTTTAAAATTCACAAAGCGCTTTATCACACCCCTACAAAGTGTGGTCCCCAGAGGCAGCCTTTGTTGCAAATACAGAAGCTTGCAGTGTGTGTGTTGTGGGGCTCGTCTGAAATCTGTGTTGAAACAAACTTTCCAGATGATCCTGATGTGCACCCAAGTTTGAGAACCTGCTTTTCATTGTATCTTTAATGTGTAATAACAATTGTAGTAGGTGGACATTATTATCATCCCTAGTTCACTAAGGAAGACACGAGGCTCGGTGAAGTTAAGTGATTTGCTGAAACGCCCACTTGGTGGAGGCAGAGTGTAAATCTAGACCCAGAATCCACATATGCTGGATCTACATTTAGCGCACATCACAGTCTTCTCAGTTGAAACAAGTGCTGGGACCGAGGGAGGCCGGTGTGTATATTTAATGAGGCATGAAGGTGCAAAGGTAGGTTTGGAAGAGATGGAAGGAAATCCTCATTTATCCAAATAAGAAGCTGCCGGGTAAAATTCTTGTGCCCGAAGTGGGCCTTCCGGAGGGAGGAGGGGTGCACTGGTGCTGGCCTGTAACAGCTCAGGAGAGAAGATGGTGCACTTCTCTTCCAAACTCGCTCTTCAGTGATGTCATGCTGTGGGGGGGCGGTATGTACATCACTGCAAATGGCAAATGCTACAAATCAGATCTTCCCATACTTCCAAGAGCTGGTTATTACATATTGACCAGAACACCACGAGGGGGAAATCCAAGGATCTTCTGTTAGAAAAGGAGAGGAGAGGCAGGTGAGGCAGGTTCACTGTGACCAAGGCAGTGTTTCCTATTATAATTCTGAACCAGATGTTTTTCCTATGGATTAAGATAACTGGCCACAAATCAATCTTAAATCGTATACTTCTGTCTGAGCTAAGTCAAGATGACACTTACTGAATACACTTATGTCAGAGAGAAAATAGAAAACATTTTAAACCAGAGGTTTCTAGTTTCCACTAAATATACAAAGCAATATAAATAGGATTTTCATAATGAAGAGCCCTTCTTCAGACATTTTTCCTGCCATCAGCTTGGAGTCGCTCTTAAGAACTCTTCAACAAAAGGGTAACAGGTGCCATCAATAAGAGCTACAGATTCTGAAAAGAAATGAACTTTTGTCAAGATCAGGTTTATGCAATATTTTAGTAAAAGTTAAATGAAATTCTATAAATTGTTCTATAAACCCAAGAACAGGAAACTGTAAGTATATCGAAACATTGATTCATTCTGGGAGGCCTGTCCCACCTGGGGCTGGCATCATCCTTACCGATCTTTGTTGCCATGGGTAATTATTTTAAAACCGTTATGTAATCCTCCTCATTTTTTTTTCTTTAAAACTTTTGTTTTATTTTACCTCCATGAATATGCATGTAGTTTGCTATGACATGGGTGTTCTCTTGGCAATACTTTTCCAAATTATCTTTTCTTTTAGAAAGAAAGAAAAGGTTACTTAGGTTGACATCATCAATCATTTAACAAATGTAGAGCACTTTTTTGGGGGGGAGATATAAAATGGTAAGAGGTTTATTCAGCTTTTAAAAAGATATACATCTATCTCAAAAGCACACAAAAAAGAGGATTTACAATGACAAGTTCTCTAAAGAAAGTGGTTTTACTTTTGAGAGTATTGATTATCTTTTAAAATTTCTGATTAATATGTAGATACATAGTTAGGCCACATTGGGGCATTTGTATGGCAAAGTCTAAGTTGTATCTGCGTGCCTCACACAGGAAGTATGCCGTGTGCGCCCACATTATTCCCATCGGGAAGGAACCTCCTGCCCCCACCTTCTTGGATTCAGTTGAGTTTTCACTCATGTGAGCATGTAGTTGTTAATCTATGTTTCTACTTAGTGTTGAGTGATGTAATGTAATGTCTGTCTTTCCATTCTTATGATATTTTACTCAGGAGCGTGTTCTCCAAATCCATCCAAATTTTAGCAAAGGAAACAAAATCTCCATCTTCTTATGGCTGAATAGTATTCCATTGTGTGTATATATACACCACCTTGGGTTGCTTCCTCATCTTTACAATTGAAAATTGGTCTGCTATCAACATTCAGGTGCAGATATCCTTATGGTAAAATGACTTTTTTCTTTTGGGTAGATATCTAGTAATAGGATTGTGGGAGGTCTACTTTCAGTTCTTTAAGGAATCTTCCTACACCTTTCTGTAAAGGCTGTACAGGATTGCAGTCCCACCAATAGTTCCCGAGTGTTCCCTTCTCTCCGCATCCACACCAGTATCTTGTGACCTTGTGATGTGGGCCATTCTCACTGGGGTTAGGTGATATGTCCAAGTGGCTTTGATTTGCATTTTGCTAATAATTACAAACAATGAGCATTTTTTCCATGAGTTTGTTAGTCATTCATCTGTCCTCATGAGAAAAGATTCTGCTGATGTCTCTTGCCCAGATTTTTTTCTTTTTTTGAGACAGAGTCTCAAGCTGTTGCCCTGGGTAGAGTGCCATGGCATCACAGCTCACAGCAACCTCAAACTCTTGGGCTTACGCAATTCTCCTGCCTCAGCCTCCCAAGTAGCTGGGACAACAGGTGCCCATCACAACACCTGGCTATTTTTTTGTTGCAGTTGTCATTGTTGTTTAGCTGGCCTGGGCTGGGTTCAAACCCATCAGGCTCAGTGTATGTGGCCGGCTCCTTACTCGCTGAGCTACGGGCGCTGCCTCTTGCCCAGATTTTAATGGGGTTGTTTACTCTTTTTTTGTTAATTTGCTTGAGTTCTTTGTATATTCAAGTTATTAGGTCTTTGTTGGATTCGTAACATGCAAATATCTCCTGCCATTCTAAAGGCAGAAACTGGACCTGCACCGCTCACCACTTACAAAAATTAACGATGGATAAAAGATTTAAACCTAAGACACAAGACTATAAAAAAATTGGAAGAAAGTGTGGGAAAGACTCTGGGAGACATCGATCTTGGGAAACAATTTGTGAAGAACACTCCAAAGGTGATTGCAACAACAACAAAAATAAACAAATGGGACCTGATCAAGTTGAAAAGTTTCTGCACAGCTAAGGATACAACAAAGCAAAGAAACAATTATACAGCACTCACTGTTTGCTCAGTACTGTGGTTAGGGCTATGGAATTCAGAAGGAAGGTCAGTGGGATGAACTGTGGAGTTCTGTCCCTGTAATTCCCACAAGAATTTTCATCCTGGTGAAATAAGTTTGAATCAACAGTGACTTCAGGTTTCTGTTTCATCATGCAAATCAACCCCCAAGATTTTCCAGTCACTTTTCCCATAATTTGTTTTCATGGCATGTATCACAGTTTGTATACGTATTTATAAGACAACTGTATTTATTAATCCCACCGGTCTGTAAGCTCCACAAAGACATGGATTATGTCTGGAATTTGCTCACTCTTCATTCTTAACAACACTTAACAAACACTTACCGAGTGCCTGGGTCAGGCTCTGTTCTGAGAACTAGTCTGGTGTATAACACATTGTAGTCACTCAATAAATGTTTCTGCCAGTTACCAAAAGACAGGAAAAGAAGAGGGGGATATGGAGGTAGGAAGAGAAGAATCTTTTGCCTTAGAACTGGTGGTTTTCAAAGTGCTCCACAGAAAAGCATTGTCTGGGAATGGGTTAGAAATGCAAATCCCCAGGCCCTCCTCCAGACTTCTTAATCCAAACCTCTGGGTGTAAGGCCCAGTGATCTATTTTTAACAAGCACCCCAAGTGATTCCAATGAATGCAAAGAGTTGAGAACCACTCTAGTGAAGCTGGATGAGTTGGGAGCTGATTACATGCTCTTTTGTTTCCATATCAGTTAACAAATGCCACTTTTGATCCTCCAACTGCCTCTGCCTATCTCTCTTCCAATGTCTCCCATCTGCCCTTGGAAAATCAAAGAGCTTGAAGTGACCACTCGGATTTTGATCCCCAAAGATAGCTCTCCTATGAAACTATAGTCTATATCTTCAAGGAAGATGGCAATCCAAGGTAGACATGGCTGAAACAGAGAGTTTCATTTGCCACTATTAAACAAAACTTTTGAGAACACCCTTTTTTAAATGAGTTGGCAGTAGTAGGACTTATAATCTCAAAAATCGGGGATAGGAGTGCTCACTGGATATAAATTTTAATACCACCATGTCCTGCTGTACACACCTGGTCAACTTCAGCCCTCAGCAACTCATATCTGCTTTTGTTTCTCCCTCATTGGGATGGCCAAGAACTTCTGAAGAATGTCCTGAAGCCCTGGTAGTTAGGTCTGCTCTCAAGTCACGCCGTCCAGCTTTGCCAAGGCCTTCCCTGGTGCTGCTGCTCACCACTCTTTTCATTCTCTCTTCTTCACTCCTGGCCAGCTACTTTCCACTTTTCCCCCCACCAATCCCACTCTGACCTCTCCGCTCTCACTAGGGATCTTGCTGCTCTTAGGTCAAGGGATCCAACACATTCTCTCTGCTTTCTTCTCTCCACTTCTTTCTGCATCTCTATTTTGTTTCTTCTTTCCTCATATTTCATTTGCAAGTGATTTCCTAAGGACCCTCAATGTACCAGGCACTGTCCATAATCCACCCTCAGAATGTTTTCAGGGAAGGCTGATAATAAACATGCAAGTGAGTAAATGCATGTATGAATATGTAATAAGACAGTGTAACTATAAATTGTGACAAGAGCCACAAAGGAAATTAACCAGGTCCAGAGGAGTAAGTTGGGGGGAGAGAGAAAAGCAGAAAGAAGAAGGGGTAACCTGACTCTTAGTGGAGATTTCCTCCTCCCTGGCCACAATGTGATTCCAGCCTGGTTTGCTTTTGCTGATTTAATTACCATCTCCTACTCCAAATTCCTTCCTTCTGCCTTACACATAGAATCGACTCTCTTCCATTGTAAAATACATCTTTATGATTCTGGGATTGGTTTACAGTTGGGTTTTGCTTCTGCCTCTTTATTGAGATCATACCTGCCATTAATCTGGACACTAAAGTCTAAAGTTAGTGGCCTAGTACTCTTCATTCTTCACTAGCGTATAGGACTCTTCACGTCCCTCTGGTTTAAATCCATTCATTCCTGACTTCTGTGAAGTGGAGCCAATCTTTTCCTCAAACCTTTCCAAGTGTGCTTTACGCCCTGCCTTTCTTCTATGTCAATACACTTGCCTCCTTGTGAAATCATTTCTTATTTTCCCAGCCATAAGTGACCAGACTCTCCTCTAATATCTTACGGATTATATCCTTAGCAAGTGACAGCATTTACTGGTCCTCTTGTGGTCCTCTCATTCTTTTTTCCAGGGTTGCAAAATGCCTAAAGGCGAGAAATGTGAATTAAACCTTTTTATTATTCTGCCACAGAGTTCTGCCATTGAAGGCACTCAGTAACTATTTGGAATGGATTTCTGTTAGCTGCTAAGCAGTGGTATTTAGTAGATATTCTTAAGTAAAGTATTTCTTAATTAATTTGATGCATTTGTGCACTTCATGGATTTCAAGGGCTAAAAGATGGGAAATAGATATTTCAACTGAGGAAAAGAGTAGATTAATAGCCCCAAACCAAGATCAAGGCCCATCAGCAGCCCTGGTACCCATGAACAGAATCTCAGTAAAGGCTTCCATAGCAACATACAGCATTACTTTGTTTCAGTTAATGTAAATTGATTATAAAGGAGTATATTTTAAGTATATAATTACATTTTTTGCTCTAATACCCCCTATTTCTGACATTATGACTTTCTGGAATAAAGCCCCATCCCCTCTCTGTTACTTACTTCTCCCAACAAGCAGAAATGCCTTTTTGGGCCACATCTGATATGTAAATAGATGTATCTTTGCACAGTTAAATACTACATAATGTGCTATGGATGCATGAGTACCCTCATGGTCTACAGGAAGACAGAACTTGTTCAGAAAGTTTTTATGGCAATAAGACTAGAGAAGAGGGCGCTGCCCATAGCTCAGTGGGTAGGATGTCAGCCACATACACTGAAGCTGGCGAGTTTGAACCCAGCCCAGGCCAGCTAAAACAACAATGACAACTGCAGCCACAACAACAACAACAACAACAACAAAATAGCAGGGCATTATGGCAGATGCCTATAGTCCCAGTTACTTGGGAGGCTGAGGCAAGAGAATTGCTCAAGCCTAAGAGTTGAAGTTGCTGTGAACTGTGATTCCACGATAGTCTACCAAGGGTGACAGCTTGAGACTCTGTCTCAAAAAAAAAAAAAAAAAAAAGACTAGGGAAGAGTCTCTTGGGAAAACCGAATTCATATTCTAGACCAAGAATAAGATGAGAGGGCTCGGGCAGCTGGAAGGGTGAGCAAAATGAGTGTAGATGAACCAAACTGCTGGCACCTGGTTTGTTCATAATCTTTGAACTCTACTGGGCTTTACTTTAGGATATGAAGACCTAACCACAAATCAATAACTGGACAGAAAAAGTATCTTCACTGATTAAAAAAAATAAATTTCAAAATGTTGGTAACCTTCCAAGCTCCATCCCATTAAAACCATTACGCTCTCTAATCAGCATGGTAACATGGTGGGTGGGGATATAGAGAAAAAAAAATGGATAACATCTTGTGAATAGAACAACTTTCAAACACTGTCCAAGGGGGTCTTTTTAATTTTAACTGTAAATTGACAAATATGTAGTTATATATATTTATGGGGAATAAAGCACTGTTAAGATTTATGACCACATTGTGGATGAATTCTATCAAGCTAATTAACATATCCATCACCTCAAAACTTATTATTTTTTGTGGTAAGAACATTTTAAATTTACTCTCTTAGTGATGAAATATACAATACATTATAGGCTACAAAGCCACAATTAGATAGGAGGAATAAGTGTTTTTATTTTTCTTTGAGATACATTGCAAAGTGTGGTGAATATAGTAAATAATAATGTAGTATACATTCCAAGTATCTTTATCTCATCTTTTAATATTTAAACATAGACCACCATCAGACTTCAAAAATCTCAAATTCAGCATGTACAATACCAGATAGAGGAAAATAGATATTTTCACTTGTCCCATGATTCCCTGTGTTTATAAGGGTCTGTTGTTTGAAGGCCTATTTGTTTAACACAGTCATCTAATCCCAGGGGTCTGGGAAGGACGGGGTTATGGGAAAGGCTGAAATACATGTCTGGAGCATGTTAAATGCACTGTCCTTCTCACTGGGAGCAAAGAGGCAGAGTGGGGCAGGTTTGAAATGTTCTCAAGTTGTTTCTAATTCTATGTTAATATTAGCTCTCAACATGATTAATAATGTAATTCATCAGTCATAGTCACTAGATAATTATTCTTAGTAGGCTCATGTAGAACACCATTTTTTTCCCTATGAGAAACCCAAGTCGTTTTACAAATTGTTGCTTGCCAAGTAGAAAACAGTTTTCACTTACACTTACACTCTGGGAGCAAGGTAAGTGCAAATTGTACTGAGTCTAGAAAAGGAAGATTCTCCCTTTTATTTAATATTTTTAGCTTCTACCTGTTCTCAGATGCATTCTTGTTCTTTGATAGTCTCCCTTGCTGGATCTTCCTCGTTGGAGGAGTTTTCCGTAACTCTCCAAGTTTAAACTGAAAACCGATTTGTTTCAGCATCTAAAATGATAGACAGCATCAGCCCCCAACTCTCTCACCAAACTTACGTCTTTTTCTTTTTTTTTTTACAATGAAATACCACGTTTTATTTTTTATTTTTTTAATTTTCTTTATTTATTTCAAATTAATAGGAGGGGACAAATTTTTAGACTGCATTGTTCTCATTTCCAGGGTAAAGTTCCAGTAGTAAAAGAGCCCCTCCCCCAGGGGCGTGTTATACACCCTCGCAATGTGCTGAACTTATGTCTTGTTACTTTCAACAACTGGTCGGTGAACACCTCAAGGGCTGGGGTGGAAGATGACTGCGTTTGTATCCCTGAGATTGAGCTCAAATCATGGCACCAGGAGACGCTTAGTAAATGCCAAACAAAAGAATAAATGTGTAGATGACCATTCCGTGCTAGTGTACCTCAGTAGTTGTTTGTGAGGTCAACGGAGGAAAGATAGGGATGGGACGCTGGCACGTGTAATTACAGAAAGGCAGGGAGGGCATCTGTAACTACGCGTGTGATGAAGATCCTTGATTGCACTTGTGTTGGAAAATAAGAATAGACTCTTTAATAATGGCCATTCTGATAGCGGTAAGGTGGTACTACACATCCCATTGTGCTTTAATTTGCATTTCCCTGATGATTAGTGACGTTGAACATTTTTTTTCATAAGTTCCTTGGCTATTTGTCTATCTTCGTTTGAAAAAAGTGTTCATGTCTTTTGCCCACTTTCTGATGAGGTTGTTTGGTTTTTTTCCTGGCTGATTTGTTTGAGTTCTTGGTAAATTCTGAATAGCAGTCCTTTGTTAGATGTCTTCTCTGCTGCTTACTTCCTTTGCTGTGCAGAAGCTTCTTTTTTTTTTTGAGACAGAGCCTTGAGCTGTCACCCTGGATAGAGTGCTGTGGCATCACAGCTCACAGCAACCTCCAATTCCTGGGCTCAAGCGAGTCTCTTGCCTCCGCCTCCCAAGTAGCTGGGACTACAGGCGCCCGCCACAACGCCTGGCCATTTTTTGGTTGCGGCCGTCATTGTTGTTTGGCGGGCCCGGGCTGGATTTGAACCCGCCAGCTCAGGTGTACGTGGCTGGCGCCTTAGCCTGTTGAGCCACAGGCGCCGAGCC
>CAUYRH010074649.1:0-18352 GCA_963574655.1 Perodicticus potto
ATTCAGACAAGCGCAGGAGCTGAGGAGGCCACTGTCCTCAGGAATTCTTCCCCAAGCATTAGAAGGATGCTTCCTCCACTCGGGAGGCTGAGGCAAGAGAGTCGCCTAAGCCCAGGAGTTGGAGGTTGCTGTGAGCTGCGACGCCACGGCACTCTACCGAGGGCGATAAAGTGGGGCTCTGTCTCTACAAAAAAAAAAAACCATGAGACTCTGTCTCTACAAAAAAAAAAAGAAAGAGAATTGGGCAGAAACCATTGGGAAAACCTCCAGATGACTAGGGGACAAATCATTTGACTGAAGTGCCACAATGTTTCCATTTAAACAGCCAAACTTTGCGAATGTGTGTAAATCGATCCAACCTTCTAGGTGCGCCTGGAATAATTGTAACGTGTGTAAACTGATCTAACTTACTTTCCCAAGCGTTCCTGCGGTATAAATGATCAACGCTGACAAGCACATCTTACGAACTCCACTAGCAGCTAAGGGTACCAGCTTTTCTACCTCCCTGGAAGGCTCGGGGCGCGGCGGCGGGACGCTCCTGCGGCCCGGTCCCCTCCGGGGTCCGAGGCGCTCCGCCGAGAACTCGAGCCCCGCCTCCCTGCGTCGGCCGCGGCCTGGAGGGCGGGCCCGCCACGTGGAGCGCCCGCGGGATTCTCAGACGGCGTCTACGCCGTAACCGCGGCGCCGCTCCCGGCCGGCCCCTCGCCCCACGTCAGCAGCGGAGGCCTTGGTGCCCGGCTTGTCTCCTACACCGTTGACGTAACGTTCCCGTGCGAGACGTGGACGGAAGAAAAAAGGAGACCGAGCAGGCGCCGGAATCAGCGCAGCGTGGAGCGCGGGCCGGCGGCGGTGGCTGAGCCGGCGGCGACGGCGGCGGCCAGGCAGGTATTCCGCGAACAGGCGGGGGAGGCGGCAGGGACCCGGCCCGAGCAGGTGCTGGGGCGCAGGAGTCAGGCCCGCGGGTAGGGGTGGGCGCCGGCCGAGGGATGGCGGCGGCGCTGGGCAGTCCGGGGCGCTCTGCCAGGCTCCGGCGCCGTCTCACCTGCTGGGACACGGAGGCCCCGAGGTCTGCAGATGGCTTCGGGCCCCTGACCTCCCAGACCGGCCTTGGGTACACCCACATGAGGAACAGGGGCCCTGTGGTGGCTTAAAGATCTCGCGAGCCCCTTCTCAGTTCAAAAGTCAGGACCGAGCTTCTAGTGCACCTGCCCTGGCGGTAGTGGAGGCAGCGGTTTGTAACAGGCCACATTCTGAGGGGCCTCTGTATTCAGTTCCGCGGGGCTACTCGGGCATTCGGGGTCTTCTCAGAAAAACGAGGCTCCCTTTTGCAGTATGGCAAACGGTGTGTGATCGTGGCCTTCCTGTCACTTCGGGGAGCATCCAGACTCCCACACACACCCACCTCACCCTTCCCGACTATTATCCCCAGCTTTCTGAGGTGGTGAGATTTATCCTTGGATCTTTGTATTTACCTGGTGAACCATATGCTGAGCATGTGTTCAGGGTGAAGTTTGTTGGGACTGAAGTTCAGTTCTCTGTCCAAATCAGTGAGATAAGGACTTTCTGTTGAGAACGTGTAAAGTGCTACTTGAGAAATGTCCTGAGTCAAAGCATAGCAGTTTTTTTCGTCTGATAACACTGAGTCTAGACATACACACAACACACACACACACACACACACCCTTTGCTCCTTGAGATCAGCCCTCTGTTTTTTCAGGAGGTAATAAACTCTGGCATCCTCAACTATCCACTTCAGTGAGAGTGGCTAAACTCCAGAGGTCACTCAGAGGTTGTGTGGTACAGGGGAGAGGCCAGGAGGCATGAGTTTCTACATGTCTTCAACCTCTTCAACTTAGTGACTGTAGACATTCACAGATGTCAGTTATTCCTAGATTTTAAAAAAGGGGTAACTAGTCAATATATATTATGTACACATGATTATACCCATCAGTAAATTTTTTTTTTTTACTTCAGATTAATATGAGGGTACAATATTTGCATTTGTTAGTTAAGGTCTCTGTTGTAGTTGTGCCCTTTACCCTGGAAGTGTGTGTGCCATATCCCTTATATTGTGCTCATTAGGTGGAAGCACATCAACCCCCCTCCCACCTCCCATCAGTAAATATTTATTGAATTCTTTGTTCCTGTAATGAATCTTGAAAGAAATAAAACAAGAAAATGTTGCAAGAATTGACAGTGTCTAAAAGACAGGAAAAAACCTGACATTTTCTAACCATCTGGTGTACCCAAGCACTTTTCCATGCATTATCTCTTTTAATCCTCACAGTAATTTCATGAGGTCCTTAGTGGTATTATCCCTGATTTACAAATGAGGAAACTGAGGCTTAGATTAAGTTATTCCCCCAAAATCACATAACAAGCAAGTGCTGAGCTCAAATCTAAATCTGTCCAACTCCCAAGTCCAGGTACCTCATCCTGTTTACCTGTTTATTCTCAGTAGGCAGTTTATAATCCAGATGGAAAATGAAGCAGTATCATATGAACTGGTTAAAAGCTAACCATAGGATTATATCCAGCCTTAAAGACTAGAGTTTCTTGGGAAGGTTTCATGAAAGAGGTGGAACTAGAATTTAGTGTCACTTTTTGATTATTTTACGCTCTGGCTCTTCTGTTCATCTATAAAGAATTATTAACTGTCTAGCAGCCATTATTGAAGGAATTTATATAAACAGCAAACATAGTTGATGGGCTAAAATCATATGTCTGTGTCATGCAAAAACTAAAGTCAATAAAGACATTTCTGACACTTTCTACTGTGTACTGGATGCCATATGTTTTGCAGGACATGTATCCTACCATTCTCTTCTTCCTTCCCTTTTTGTGCCTTTGTGCAGTTTAAATTGTGCCATTCCTTATTTTTCTTCACTATGGCAGTAAATTCTACTCTTTTGAGGCACTTTTAAGAGGGCTGGGATATAAATTCCAATCTATAGAGCAAATAGTTGAAGCCCACATGCAAAGAAGGAACTTTTCTTACCTTGCGAAACAGCAATGTCCCTGCAACATAATATGAGCTATAAAGATGAATGACTTGTTCTCTGTGTATATAAAGAAAGGATCCCCTACTTTTTTATGAAATAAACTATTTTTTAATCTAAAGCCTCAAGTTTGACCTAAGGTGGGGAAATGTCCATAACCACCATGTTCTCAATAGGATGTGCACATGGTCATTTGTAATGTTAGACAGTTTCAGGCAATGTCATCTCAAGGGATGCAAGAGTTGCTGTGTATTATGAGTAGCAGGAAAAAAGACATAACAGCAGCTTCAGGCCTTTCCCTTCTGTTTTCATGCTCGGCAAAGATTAAGCTGACATTTCAAACATACGGGTTTCATGGTTCTGTTGGGAAGTGATAGCAGGAGGGTGGAGATGGTTGCTTTAGGATGTTGGATCTGTTGTTAATCTCTTGGAGATCCCCTAATGGTATAGGAATTATAATGTTTATGTAGTGATACTTACTACATCTTTCTAAATCTTACTTAAACTTAAGGAACTTTTTTTGTTTTGAGATAAGAGTCTCACTATGTTGCCTTCAGTAGAGTGCTGTGGCATCACAGCTCACAGCAACCTCAAACTCTTAGGCTTAAGCAATTCTCTTGCCTCAGCCTCCCAAGTAGGTGGGACTACAGGCACCTGTCACAACACCTGGCTATGTTCTTTCTTTTCTGTAATACAGAGGAGGTGAGAGTTTCCCTAATACAGAGGAGTATAGAGCAGGAAGGTCAAAGTTTTATTCTGAGAGTAAGGGGAAATAGAGGGAAAAAAATAAATTATCCAGTATTTTTCATTCACTTTTTGAAAAATGTATTCTGCAGATACTTTGATTAGTGACCATATCTCAGCATGTTGAATCAAGTTTACCGCTGTGGGTTCCAGCCCTTCAACCAACGTCTTCTGCCCTGGGTCAAGTGTACAGCTGTCTCCAGATCTCGTATGTACCATAGCAAACTTACAAGTATATGGGAAGTTTAGTGGTCAAAGTGTGTTTCAAACAAGTTTGTAAAGGAGAAAAAAATGTAGTTTGGGAGCATTGGACAAAAGGAGGCAGCCTGCTGGTGAAATGTTGTAAATGTTTATATTTCTTAATAAAGAAAGTGTTCTCTATGTTCATTCCCCCCAAATTTTTACAGGCTACTTTTGTTTATTGCTTTTGTGTGTGTGTGTGTGTGTGTGTGTGAGACAGAGTCCCCACTGTGTGGCCCTTGGTAGAGTGCCATGGCGTCATAGCTCACCGCAACCTCAAAGTCTTGGGCTTAAGCGATTCTCTTGCTTCAGCCTCCCAAGTAGCTGGGACTACAGGCGCCCGCCACAATGCCCGGCTATTTTTTGTTATAGTTGTCATTGTTGTTTTAGCTGGCGTGGGCTGGGTTCAAACCACCAACTTCAGTGTATGTGGCTGGCACCGGTAACCACTGTGTGGTTACCAGGTGCCAAGCCTGTTTATTGCTTTTGTTTAAATTTAAGTTTTTAATTGTGAGATATAGATTCGCTTGAAGTTGTAAGAAAGAATACAGAGAGGTCCCTTATACCCTTTATCCAATTTCACCCAATATCTCAACCAGGATGTTGATATTGATACAATCAAGATACAGAACATTTCTTTCTTTCTTTCTTTTTTTTTTTTGAGACAGAGTCTTACTATGTCACCCTCAGTAGAGTGTCCTGGCATCACAGCTCACAGCAACCTCAAATTCTTGGGCTTAAGTGATTCTCTTGCCTCATCCTAGTAGCTGCAATTATAGGCACAAGATATAGAACATTTCAATTACCACAGGATCTTTCATATTTCTCTTTTACCCCTAATTCATAGGCCCCATTAATCTGTTCCACATTTTTTATTATTTTATCATCTAAAGAATGATGCGTAGGTTGGGCATGGTAAATTCACTCCTGTATTCCTAGCACTCTGGGAGTCCAAAGTGAGATGATTACTTGAAGCCAGGAGTTTGAAACCAGCCTGAGCAAAAGACTCAGACTTTAACTCTACAAAAAACAGAAAAATGAGCAGAGCGTTGTGATACACAACTTTAGTCCTAGCTACTTGGGAGGTGGGAGGGTAAGGCAGGATAATTGCGTGAGCCCAGGAGTTGAGATTTCATTAACCCATGATGATATCACCGTACTTTAGCCTGGGCAACAGAATGATTTTTTTTTTTTTAAACTCAGCATAATTCTCTGGAAATTGTTCAAGTTCCTATGTGTATCTGTAGGTTCCTTTTTATTATTGAATAGTTTTTAAGGTATTGGTGTAAAGAACATCTGGGTTGTTTCCATTTTGGAGCTATTATGTATAAGGCTGCTGTGACTATTTGTGTACAGGATTTTGTACATAGTGATTGTGAACATAGTTTTCATTTTTCTGGGATAATTGCCCAAAAGTGCAGTTGTCTGGCTTAGATGGTAGTTGCATCTGTTGAGTTTTATAAGAAACTGCCAAAGTCTTTTTGTAAAGTTGCTGTACCATTTGATATTGCCACCAGTGTTGTATGAGTGATCTACTTTCTTTGCATCTTTTAAAAAATGATGTATATTTCCTTTTTTCTTTCTTTTTTCTTCCTTTTTTTTTTTGAGAAAAGATCTTGTGCTGTCATCCAGGCTGGTATTCAGTGGCACAATCATAGTTCATTGTAGCCTCAAACTCCTGGGATTAAGCAATTCTTTTGCCTCTGAGTTCCAAATAGTTACAATTATAGGAATGCATCACTACGCCTGATTAACTTTTTTAATTATTGCTTTCTTTTTCTTTTTCGAGACAGAGTCTCACGTTGTCCCCTCAGTAGAGTGCTGTGACGTCACAGCTCCTAGCAACTCCAACTCTTGGGCTTAGGCGATTCTCTTGCCTCAGCCTCCTGAGTAGCTGGGATCACAGGCACCTGCCACAACGCCCAGCTACTTTTTGTTGCAGTTTGGCTGGGGCTGGGTTTGAACCCGTCACTCTCAGTATATGGGGCCAACGCCCTACTCACTGAACCGTAGGCGCCGCCCTTAATTATTATTTTTAAAACTAGATGGGGTCTCACTTTGTTGCCCAGGCTGATTTCTGTTTTCACCAGCATTTGATGTTGTTATTCTTTTTTTATTGCAGCTATTCTGATAGGTATGTAGGTATGTCACATTGTGGCTTTAACTTGCTTTTCCCCAATGGTTAATGTCGTTGAACATCTTTTCATGTACTTATTTGCTATCTGTATATTCTCTTCAGTGAAATGTCTGTTTATGTTTTTAGCTTATTTTTAATTGGAAAATTTTTTCACCATTGAATTTTGAGAATTCTTTTTGTATCTTCCTGTCTTAGTCTATTTATGTTGTGATGAAAGAATACCTGAAACTGAGTAATTTATAAAGAAAAGAGACTTATTTGGGTCATGGTTCTGCAGGCTATAAAAGAGATATGGTGTCAGTATCTGCTTTTGGCAAGGGACTCAGGCTGCTTCTACTTGTGGAGGAAGGTGAAGAGAAGCCAGTGTATGCAGACCCCACAGCAAGAGAAGAAATAAGAGAGAGAGGAGAAAGTACCAGACTTTTTTTTTTTTTCAGACAGAGTCTCACTTTGTCACTCTTGCTAGAGTGCTGTGGCATCATAGCTCACAGCAACCTCCAACTCTTGGACTTACGCGATTCTCTTGCCTTAGCCTCTCCAGTAGCTGTGACTACAGGTGCCTGCCACAACACCGAGCTACTTTTAGAGATGGGGTCTTCCTCTTGCTCAGGCTGATCTCAAACCTGTGAGCTCGGGCATTCCACCTTTCTCAGCCTCTCAGAGTGCAAGAATTATAGGTGTGAGCCACTGCACCTGGCCAGTGCTAGATCTTTCTTTCTTTCTTTTTTTGCTGTTTTTGACCGGGGCTGGGTTTGAACCCGCCACCTCCAGCACATGGGGCCGGTGCCCAACTCCTTTGAACCACAGGCGCCGCCCCCAGTGCCAGACTTTTTTAACAGCAAGTTCTCACGGGAACTGAGAGTGAGAACTCCCTGTCTCCCTCGAGAATAGTCAGAAGCCATTCATGAGGGATATGCCTGCATGATCCAAACACCTCCCACCAGGCCCTACCTCCAACATTAGGGATCAAATTTAAACATGATGCTTGGTGGGGTTGAACAAATCACATCCAAACTGTAGTACTTCAGGTGTACACACAGCACATAGCATAATCATAGTCCTGTGTTAGATATGTGGTTTGCTAATATTTTCTCCTAGGTAGTTTGTCCTTTCTTTTCTTTCTTTCTTTTTCTTTCTTTTTTGGAGACAGAGTCTCACTTCGTCACCCTTGATAAAGTGCCACGGCATCTTAGCTCACAGCAACCTCAAACTCTTGGCCACCGCCATGCCTGGCAATTTTTAGAGACAAGTTCTCTCTCTGGCTTAGGTTGGTCTCCAACCTGTGAGCTCAGGCAGTCCACTCACTTTGGCCTCCCAAGTGCTGGGATTATAGACATGAGCCACCGCGCCCGGCCCTAGCTTGTCATTTCTTGTTTTATTTTGTTTTGGGTTTTTTTATTTTGTTGTTGTTCATTTGTAATTTCGTTCTCCTAATGGGGTCTTTCACAAAAGAAAATTTTTTTTATTTTGATGAAGTCTAATTTACCAGTTTTTCTTTTTGTGGATTGTACTTATGGGATTGAGTCTGGGAACTCTTTGTGTAGCTGTAGGTCCTGATGAGATGACTTTCTCCTATGTTTTTTCCTGAAAATTTGATAACTTTACATTTTACATTTAAGTCTACAATCCATTTTGAGTTAATTTTTGTATAAGGTGTGGGGTTAAGGTCAAGGTTCATCTTTTTGCCTATGAATGTCCCTGCATCGTTTGTTGAAATTTGTTGAAAGGCTGTTTTGCGTTGTCTTTATACCACCATGATCTTATGAGTAGCTCATCTCCCAAGCTTCCTTGCAAGATAACTTGCTTATCAACTAATCGAGCTTATCATCACCCAGAAATACCTGTATTTCCCACTAATGTAAAGAAGAGTGTAAGGGTTAAAAGTTCAGATTCTGGAGGCAGGCTCCCTGGGTTTGGAAATTAGCTCTATTGTACTAGGGAACTTAGTAACTTAAAACAACTGTCTATTTAGGTCACAATTCTGTGGGTTGGCATTTTGGACCAGGCTCAGCTACACAGTGGTTCTATGTCTCTCTCAGATTGCCTCAGAGCTGATTGTTGGGAGTCCAGGGGCCTCTGCTGGGATAGTAGATTATTTCTCCTCTGTGTAGTCTCTCACCTTAGGCAGGCTGTTCGTGACTCCTTCACATGGTACTTACAGGGTTCCCAAGACAGCAAGCATGGAAGCTGACTTAAGCTCAGAATTTATATAATGTCCTTCTACTTTTTTTTTGAGACAGAGTCTTACTACGTCACCCTGGGTAGAATGCTGTGGCGGCACAGCTCACAGCAACCTCAAACTCTTGGGCTTAAGCGATTCTCTTGCCTCAGCCTCCCAAGTAGCTAGGACTACAGGCGCTGGCCACAATGCCTGGCTATTTTTTTAGTTGTAGTTGTCATTGTTGTTTGGCAGGCCCCAGGCCAAGTTCAAACCCAGCCCTGGTGTATGTGGCCAGAGCCCTAGCCGCTAATGTACAGGCTCAGAGCCTATTTTTATGTTTTTATTTATTTATTTTTTTTGAGACAGAGTCTCACTTTATTGCCTCATAGCTCACAGCAACCTCAAACTCTTGGGCTCATGCAATTCTCCTGCCTCAGCCTCAAGTAGCTGGGATTATAGGCACCTGCCACAATGCCCAGCTATTTTTAGAGACGGGGGTCTCTCTTTAGCTCAGGCTGGTCTTGAACCTGTGAGCTCAGGCAATCCATCCACCTCAGCTTCCTAGAGTGATAGGATTACAGGCATGAGCCACTGTGCCAGGTCCTGTTTATATTGTTTGGAGATGAAAACAAAATATGGCCCAAGCACAGTATGCCATCCAAGGTATGGTTAAGTATAAAGGCAATATTTAGATATTCTCAACATATAAGAATTCAGAAAATATAGTACTCATGTAACCTTCTCAAAAAACTACAATAAATTCAGCAAATTAAGAGATGAATCAGTCCTGCCATGGTGACTCACATCTGTAACCCTAAACCTTTGGGAGGCCAAACCGAGAGGATCACTTGAGGCCTGGAGTTTGAGACCAGCCTGGTAATAAAGTAAGATCACATCTCCACAAAAATTTTTTTGATTAGCTGGGTGTGGTAGTGCACACCTGTAGTTTCAGGTACTTGGGAAACTGAGATGGGAAGATTACTTAAGCCCAGGAGTTGGAGGTTATAGTGAGGTATGATTGGGTCACTGCATTTCACCTGGGCAAGTGGCATAGCAAAACCCAATCTCTTAAACAAACAAACAAACAAACAAACAAATAAACATACAAAAAACAGAGAGATATGAATCAAAATAAATAAGATATTGCCTCGGATCTATTTAAATATTGGACTTAGACTAATCAACTATGGCAATTATAATTACAGAAAAGAAAGTGAAAAGTGTGAATTTAGAGAAAATAAAAATTAGAAAATAACTAAAATTAGAAATTGGAAAAAGATGGGAAGACATGAGAAAATACTTTTTTTTTTTGTGAGACAGAGTCTCAAGCTGTCACCCTCGGTAGAGTGCTATGGCGTCATAACTCACAGCAACCTCCAACTCTTTTTTTGAGATAGAGTCTCACTAAGTCACTGTGGGTAGAGTGCCATGGTGTCACAGCTCACAGCAACCTCAAACTCTTGGACTTAAGCGATTCTCTTGCCTCACCCTCCCAAGTAGCAGGGACTATAGGTGCCCCCCACAACACCGGGCTATTTTTTGGTTGCAGTTATCATTGTTGCTTACCAGGCCCGGGCCAGGTTCGAACCAGCCACCCTAGGTGTATGTGGACAGCGCCCTGCCGACTGAACTACAGGTGCCACCAAGAAAATACTTTTATAGTAGGATGTCAACTGTTATTTCTAAAATTGAGCTATGTGATTTAAAGAAATAATGACTGCAACCTTTTATGTTTTATATACCGGTATATAAATATATACAGTCATTTTTTAGAATGCTTTCAGAATACATTTTGTGAAGATATGTTTAATTTCAATAATTCCCTTATTTTCATTTTAGTTTCTTTTTCAAGTATAATTATATTTTTATTTTGTAGGTTATCAAAATTTTATAACTACTTCCTTATCTTCTACATTGATACTATCTATCTATCTATAGCAACATATTATCATCATTTTTTTTTTTTTTTGAGACAGAGTCTCACTCTGTCACCAGGGTCACCATGGGGTCAACCTAACTCACAACAACCTCAAACTCCTGGACTCAACCAATCCTCTAGCGTCAGCCTCCCAAGGCACCCACCACAACTCTTGGCTATTTTTTTTTTTCTATTTTTACTAGAGACAAAGCCTTCCCCTTGCTCAGACTGGTCTCTACCTCCTGAGCCGAAGGGATCCTCGCTCCAGAGTCTCCCAGAGATCTAGGATTATAGGGATGAGACACCATGCCTGGCCAATAGCAACATATTATATAAAGCTGTTTTGAATGATGTTCACTTAAGATTGACAATGGTTACTTCTGGGTAAGAAATCCACGGTGATTTTAAAATTCTTACCTTTATAATTTTTGTGTGTTATCTGAATTCTTTTTAAGGTCATGTATAATTTTTCTAAAATTGGATCATTTTTTTCCCCAGAAAAATATTCTAGGTGACAAGAATTAATTCTGGGTGATGGGGGCTGGCGCAGTAGCTCACGCCTATAATCCTAGCCCTCTGGGAGACCAAGGTGAGTGGCTAGTTTGAGCTCAAGAGTTCCAGACCAGCCTGAGCATGAGCGAGACTCCGTCTCTACTACATCACGCCTGGAGTTCCAGCTACTCAGGAGGCTGAGGCAGGAGGATTGTTTGAGCCCAAGAGTTTGAAGTTGCTGTGAGCTATGATGCCAGAGCACTCTGTCTAGAGCAACAGAGTGTGACTCTGTCTCAAAAAAAAAAAAATTGGTGATGGGAATAGGCATATCATCACTCGATTTTTTGTATTTAACTGTTTTTAAAATTCCTCATCCTATTCCATTGTTAGAAGTTCTAAGACTAATTTCTCATTTGAATATACATTTAGTAGCATTTCATAAAATTAGATACAGTATAAGATTTTGACCCAAGAGTTATTAAGAAGAGTGTTTCTAAAATTTTCAAATGGTTGAACTTAATTTTTCTTTTTTAGGTAGAGTCTCATTCTTGTTGCCTTGGCTAGAACTCAGTGGCATCATCATAGCTAACTACAATCTCAAACTCTTGGGCAGGCAATCTCCTCCTGCCTCAGCCTCCCAAGAATCTGGGATTACAGGTGCCTGCCATAATGCCTGGCTAATTTTTTTATTTTTAGTAGAAACAGAGTCTCACTCTTGCTCAGAGTGATCTCAAACTCCTGACTTTAAGCGTTCCTCATACCTTGACCTCAGAGAGTGCTAGGATTATAGGTGTGAGCCACTGCACTCAGCTGGTTGGACTTAATCTTTAAGTTTATTATTTTCCAGTTGTATTACATAACAATAACATAACAACAACAATATGCCAGATTTCTACTTTTTGGAACTTGTAAGATTTACTCAGTGACCTATTTTTAAAAATTTTGACCAAAATTCTATGACAACTGAAATAGGGTCACTGTGGGGAATTATTATATACTCATTTAATTTTTTACCTCCTTGACTTATGGAAGACTTTTAAAAAGTTTTATTACTTCAACACTATATAAAAAATTAATTCAAAATGGATTGAAGAATTAAATAGGCATAAATGTAAGAGTCAAAAAGAATAATAAGGCACAGAAGTATATCTTCATCATGTTCATTGCATTAGGCAAATGGTGTTTAGATATGACATCAAATGCAAAATCAACAAAAGAAAAAAATAGATAAAATTGGCTTCATCAAAATTAAAAACTTTTATGCTTCAGAGGACACCAACAAGAAAATGAAAAAACCACCCACAGAATGGGAGAAAACATTTGCAAATCATACATTTGATAAGAGATTGAATATATAAAGAACTCTTATAACTCAATGATAAAAAGACAACCCAATTTAAAAATAGTCAAAGGATCTGAGTAAATATTTTCCCAGAGAAAATATGTAAATGACAAATAAGAACATGAAAAGGCATTCAACATTATTTTAGCCATCAGGGAATGCATTTCAAAACCACAGTGTGCTAACATTTCACACCCACAAAGATGGCTGTAATAAAAAACAAAACAAAGGTTTAGTGCCTGTAGTTTGGCTAGGTCTCCAGCCACATACATCAGAGCTGGGGGGTTCAAACCCAACCTGGGTCTTTCAAACAACAATGATAACTACAACAAAAAAATAGCTGGGCTTTGTGGCAGGCACATGTAGTCCCAGCTACTCGGGAGGCTGAGGCAAGAGAATTGCTTAAGCCCAAGAGTTTGAGGTTGCTGTGAGCTGTGACACCACGCACTCTACCAAGGGCGACTGAGTGAGACTCTGTCTCACAGAAAACAAAACAACAACAACAACAACAACAAAGCAAAGGTAATAAAAAGTATTGGCAAAGATGTAAAACAATTGGAACCCTTATAAATTGCTGTTGGGAATGTGACATGCTGCAACCACTTATGGAAAACAGTTTGGCCGTTCTTCGAAGGGTTAAACATTAAGTTATGCTATGACTCAGCAATTCCACTCCAGGTCTATGTCCAAGAGAACTGAAAACATATATTCATGTAAAAACTTATGCTCAAATGTTCATAGCTGCTCTATTCACAGTAGCCAATAAATGACACCAACCCAAATGTGTCCATCATCTAAGGAATGGAAAAATAAAAGATGGTAGGTACACAGAAAGGAATATTATTTGGCAATAAAAAGAAAGAAAATACTGATACATGATATAATATTATAAGTGCAAGAAGCCAAAAAAAAAAAAAAAAAAGAAAGAAAGAAAGGAAAAGACCACATATTTTGTAATTCCATTTATATGAAATGTCCAGATTAGGCAAAGCTAGAGAGACAGAAAGTAGATTACTGGTTGCCTGGGGCTGGAGGTGTGGAGGTGACTGCTAATGGGAATGGGTTTTTTTCTTTTGGTGGGGGGGAAATGTTCTAAAATGATTTGTTTTTTGGTTGTACTACTCTGTAAATATACTAAAACCATTTAATTGTACACTTTTAATGGGTATAAGGTATATGTAGTAGGTTGAATAACTGGCCCTCAAAAATACCAGGTCCTGAATCTTTGAATCTATAAATGCTACCTTATATGGGAAAAGTCTTTGTAGATGTGAAAAAAAATAAATAAAGGATTTTGAGATGAGGAGATTATCCTGAATTATCCAGGTGGACCCTAAATGCAATCACATGTATCCTTTTAAGAGGGAGATTTCTCAGGCAGAACAGCAGGAGGGGCAATGTAACCATGTAGATTGGAGCTGTGACGCAGCCACAAGTAAAATATGCCAACAGCCATCGGAAGCTGAAAGAGGCAAGGAAAAAATTCTCCCATAGATCCTCCTGAGAGAGCACAGCTCTGCCAACACCTTCATTTTGGCCCAGTGATAACTGATCTTAGTCTTAGGCTTCCAGAACTGTGAGAAAATAAATTTCTATTGTTTTAAGCTACCAAGTTTGAGGTAATTTGTTACAATAGCCATAGGAAGTAAATACAGTATGTAAATTAAATCTCAATAAAAGTGCTACAGAAGAGTTTTACTATCTCCATAATTGTGTACACTTTTTGTTCATTTATCTTTTATTTCTAATATATTTTTATATATTCTGTCACATTGTGCTATAAGCTCATAAAGCTCAACAGGGTCCTATATCTGCATTAATTTTTAAATTTTAAAATATAAAATTTTAATATTTATAAATATAAAATAGTCTTGGTCCCATTAAATGATTTTTAATTTTGAAATCTCAGTTTTATTTACTTGTTTATTTCATTATCTGCTATTCCTTAATAATTCTTTTAATTTCATATTTTTTGTCATTTTATATTAGGTGCTTTGCTTTTAAAGTGCATACAGTATAGCTTTATTTTTTTTTCAACTACCAAAACCCATTAATCATTAGATAGACTTTTGATTTAATAACAGATTTTGAGGGGTAGGGACAAGAGGAAAAAGTATTATTTTATTAAATGATCCATCTTTATTTCTGAAATGCAAAAACAAAACTATTCATCTTGGAAGTGGGAAATATCATTTAGACCTTTTTTTTTTTTTTAGAAGTCTCCAGCCACATGGAATAATAGCAAAAGTTACATTTTGACTGGATGTGGTGCTCATGCCTATAATCCTAGCACTCTGGGAGGCTGAGGCTGGTGGATTGCTTGAGCTCAGGAGTTCCAGATCAGCCTAAGCAAGACAAAGACCCTATCGTTACTAAAAATAGAAAAAAAAAATTAGCTAGGCTTGGTGATCCATGCCTATAGTCCCAGCTATGTGGGAGGTTAAGGCAAAAGGATTACTCAAGCCCAAGAGTTTGAGGTTGCTGTGGGCTATGAGGCCGTAGCACTCTACCCAGGGCAACAGAGTGAGACTTTGTTTCAAAAAAAAAAAAAAGAAAAAGTTACATTTTAATATGACATGGATAAAGAAGGCCTCTCTCTCTGTGTAAATTGTGAAGAACTGGGACTTCATTTTTACATTATTCTGATAGTAGGTCCCTTAACTTAAAAAAATTTATTCCAATGATGCTACTTTGGCAATTTATGGGTAAAATAGGGGCTCTGGAATAAATTCATACTTATATTGAACAAGGTTAAGAAGTCACTCCAGGATTTATCTTTTCCTTTTAGTCTGGCAGATTAAATTGCCTTTTTCAAGAAATACGGAAAGACAATAGAGAGGTGACAGTTTTGTCAACAGAAGGCAAGGTTATAAGAGATCACATAAAACCAGGGTTTTCTCACAACTTGTAATTTATGCACTGCTTATCTGCCCATTCCTTTCTCTAACAAATCCATGAATGATTGAAAAAAATTTTACCTAATAGCACATTGTGATATGCTTTTGATTAATTTGATACTAGCCAGGAGAAAAAGGTCATGCATTAAAATACACCCATTCTTTTTATTAGAAGACAGACTATTGCTCTGTTGCAGAGGCTGGAGGGCAGTGGCTCAATCATAGCTCACTGCAACCTCCAACTAAGGGCTCAAGTGATCCTCCCATCTCAGCCCCTAGAGTAGCTAGGACTATAAAACTATAGGCACATGACACCACATAGCTAATTTTTAAATTTTTTGTAGAGGCAGGATCTCACTATGCTGTCCAGGCTTGTCTCAAACTCCCACCTCAGACTCCCAAAGTGCAGGGATTACAAGTGTGAGCCACCATGCCCAGCCAATATATATACATTCTTGAGAAAATTTATGCCATAGAGAATACTCTTCTTTCCATAAACATTGAATTTACATTCAAATTTGTAAAATGTTCTTTTTATTTTCCATTGGAAAGTAAGAAAATAATATTGAAAAATTTTACTTAGACAGGCGGCACCTGTGGCTCAAAGGAATAGGGCACCAGCCCCATATGCCAGAGGTGGCAGGTTCAAACCCAGCTCTAGCCAAAAAATTCTGGAAAAAAAAAAATTAAAAAAAAATTAATTTAGAAAATCAACTACTTGTAAAAGAAAAGTTTGTTCAGTAAATAGTGATAAGTTTTGCTAGCCATTTTAGGAGAAAAATCAAGTTACATTTTCATCTATTAATTATTAATAGTTTTTCAAGTTAATTTTAAGAAGTAAAAAGAGCTACAAAAAATAGGTGAATATTTAGCTGATTTTGGAAAGAAGAGAACCTTCTAAGCTTAGGAGCAAAGGAAAAGACCTCAAAAAATATATATAGATTTCTTTGCAGAGAAATTAATAAAAATTGGCCAAGTATAATGGCTCATGCTTGTAATCCTAGCACTTTGGGAGGCCAAGGAGGGAGGATAACTTAAGGCCATGAATTTGAGGATAGCCAGGACAACATAGTAAGACCCCCATCTCTGCAAAAAATACAAAAATTAGCTGGGTGTGGGGTGGTGCCTGTGGCTCATTGAGTAGGGTGCCGGTCCCGCATACCGAAGGTGGCAGGTTCAAACTTGGCCTCAGCCGAACTGCAAGACAGAAAAATAGCCGAGTGTTGTGGTGGGCGCCTGTAGTCCCAGCTACTCCGGAGGCTGAGGCAAGAGAATCGCCTAAGCCCACGAGTTGGAGGTTGCTGTGAGCTGTGTGACGCCACGGCGAGGACAATAGAGTGAAACTCTGTCTCCACACACACACACACACACACACACAAAAATTAGCTGGGTGTGGTGATGCATGCACGTGGTCCCAGCTACTCTGTCTCCACACACACACACACACACACACACACACACACACAAATTAGCTGGGTGTGGTGATGCATGCACGTGGTCCCAGCTACTTGGGAGACTGAGGCAGGAGGATCACTTAAGACTGTGAGTTGGAGGTTATAATAAGCTATGATGACACCACTGCACTTTAGCCAGGGCAATAGAGAAAGACTGTTTCAAAATAAAATAAAATGAAAAGTTAACAAAAGTTTCTGTAAATTTGAAGCTACCTCTAAAATTTTTTAAACAATTGAGAAAACCCGAAAAAATGCAATTTGTGATCATAATTGATAATATCTTTAATATATAATGAACATTTACAATTCTATAAGAAAAATAAACATCAAAAGATAAGGTGAGCAAAGGATATGAATAGATAATTTACATAAGAACACATTACATAGAAAAAATTTTAACCTCACCGTAAATCAAAAACATAAGCTTAAAAACAAAATACCAGCAAATTGCAGAGGTTCCTTGTACTTAATAATGCCTCCTATTGGTGAGAATATGGTGCTTTGAGAGCTCTCATACATGGCCGGCAGGAGAATAAATCAGTACAACTAAGAGCACAATTTGACAATAGATACTAAAACCTCAAATGTCTATTCTTTAACATATTTGTTCCTTTACTGGAGTTGTGTGCTAGTTAGCTCAGGCTGCCCTAACAAAATATCATAGACTGGGTGTCTTAACAACAGAGATTTATTTTCTCATAGTTTTGGAAGCTGGAAAGCCCAAATTCAGGTGCCAGGAGAGTCAGTGTCTGGTGAGAGCTGTTAATAAAAATTATAAGAAGCAGGCTGGGCTCGCTGGCTCATGCCTGTAATGCTAGCATTCTGGGAAGCCGAGGTGGGTGGATTGCTTGAGCTCACGAATTCAAGACCAGCCTGAGCAAAATCAAGACCTCCGTCTCTACTAAAAAAATAGAAAAACTGAGGAAAGAGGATTGCTTGAGCCTGAGTTGGAGGTTGCTGTGAGCTATGACACCATGGCACTCTACCCAGGTCGACAGCTTGAGACTCTGTCTCAAAAAAAAAAAAAATTATAAGAAGCCATTTTATTAGACTAAGCTTCTACACTAGGCCCCAATAGACTAAAATAAAAGTCAAAATAAATCACTCAGGCTAAGGTTCCATATCACTAGACTCAAAATAAGCTGTTATTTGACCTTCTGAGAAATCAGGAGAGAGAGAACACAAAATTTCTCATACAGGCCAGTTTCAATCTTTAATCAGGATGATAATGAAGTTCCCTCAGTTTTAATTCTTAACCTGACCCAACCTGAGGTTAAGGGATCAGTTATTGTTCTACTGTTCTATCTCCTTGTTTCTGCCTTAAAAGGGAAGTAACTTTTTCTTTTTTTTGATACAGAGTTTCACTCTGTTGCCCTGTGTAGAGTGCAGTTGCATCATAGCTCACAGCAAACTCTTGGGCTCACAAAATCCTCCTGCCTCAGCCTCCCAAGTAGCTGGGAGTATAGGCACCCGCCATAGCTTTATTTTAGACACAGAATCTTGCTCTTGCTCAGGCTGGGCTTGAACTCCTGAACTCAAGTGATCCATCTGCCTTGGCCTCCCAGAGTGCTTAGGATTACAGGTGTGAGCCACTCCCCAGGCCAGAAGTAACTTTGAAATGATCAATCCATTTCTTGTTCTTTCTTTTTGCTTCCTTCATTCCTTCTCTGTCTATAAAACCAACCTCTTGGCTCTCACAGCCATTGCAGTACATTGAGCTCCATAGAGACAGCGCCGGGGCAAGTCCATAGAGAGCCGTACGGGCACTGGGCGACTCTGTGCCTTGCTGAGGAAAAATAAACATGGGCAAAGGAGATCCTAAGAAACCGAGAGGCAAAATGTCATCATATGCATTCTTTGTGCAAACTTGTCGGGAGGAGCACAAGAAGAAGCACCCAGATGCTTCAGTCAACTTCTCAGAGTTTTCTAAGAAGTGCTCAGAGAGGTGGAAGACCATGTCTGCTAAAG